>JARQZK010000214.1:0-76713 GCA_030704885.1 Cynegetis impunctata | reverse complement strand
AATCAGACTTGATTCTTCTGGTGTTATAGTTGATTTTCTTGAGTTTAATGGGGGATATGATTGCGGTTGTTCTATAGGGGAAATGTAATCTTTTTTCATTAGTTTAGCTGCTTCAAAATATGATATATTTTCCGTAGCTATTATTTCATTTATTTTTTTTTGACGATGAAATTCTGGACATGAACGATCGGTGCTAGCATGGTTATTTCCGCAATAAAAACAAACTGGATTCGTAGAATTATTACATTCATTTTCTTCGTGATTATCTGCGCAATTTCTACATTTCTTTTTTCCGTTACAATTAACCTCCATGTGACCATATCGGAGGCATTTATAGCATTGAATTACCGGGCCTATATAAAGAGATACATTTCGAACACAGCCGCAAATTGCTATTTTATTTGGCAGCATTTTTCCTTCAAAAGTTAGTACCCAGGTATTAGAGGGAACATATTTGACTTCATTTTCTATTATTGTACGCCTATTAAATCTTTTAGCATTTAAAATTTTAACTTTGGAATCTGCTAGAAGAACATCTTCCTCACTAATATCATTACCTACATCTTTGATAACGCCTTTGCAAGAAATAAGCCTGGAGGGAATGTAAATTTCATGATCAGGGTCACCTATACCATTCTGTGATATGAATTGATTAGCGGATTTAGCAGACATAAACTCAATAGCAATTCGCTTTTTACCTTTTTTGGTGATATTTTTGATATCCCTAATACCTTTAAGAAAAAGTTTTTTCCCCAAGTTCATCGGATGAATATTACCTAAATTTTGATCTGACGATTCAATGATTACTAGAAAAGGACCTAAACTGAATTGGGGATATCTAAAGTCTATTTTATTTGATTTACCAATGTTCTTATTGGGAGCGTTTGATATATTATTTTTAGATAATTGTTGGATTGATTGAGCTAGATAGTTAGCTTGTTCTATAATTTCCGGATCTGCATGAAATTGTGATGAGATTTGATTAATTTCCTGTGATAATAGGGCTAAGTCAGCTTTTGAAAAGTTGACTGGAGAATCTAATATTTTATGATCTGGACTGAAATGTCTACTATATGTTTTTTGAGAAGTCGGGGTGAGTTGAGTGAATATAATGGGGGAGCTCCTGGCTCCCCCCGAGGTTCCCTCCATGTGCCCCTTCTTAGGTTAGTTTTATACACGTGTACACTATTTCAAATTTAAAATATATCAGCTTGGAAAGTGACTTACCTTATGTTGACTTACACAACAATAGGAATTATGTATTTAAATGTTTTTACACCCAATTAGTAATTAACAATAATTAGAAATTCGAGAAGCAAAATCAAACAACTAAACGCTTTGACAGTTAACCTCCGAATCATATAGATAAAATAAAATAATTTACTCTATGCTGTAGCTTCTCTCTCTTCTCCCGGAACGGCTAATATCGGTACTACTCTATGGGCCATTAACGGTATGTTTACATTGCTTGGTAATGGTATATACGTGTATATACTTGCTACTGACGTTTCTGCTCATCTAGTTTTTCTTGCTCTCGACGTTTCTGTTTTTCTAATTTCTCTGTTCTCGACATTTCTGCTCTTCCAATTTCTCCTGTTCTCGACATTTCTGCTCTTCCAATTTCTCCTGTTGACGTTGTTCGGCGAGTTTTTGCATTAGTTTTTCCATCAACGATTCCATTTTTCTGGTTATTGGCATCCCACTTCTGACACATTTGTTACGAATTCGGGTTCGCTAGGATGATTTCCAATAACTAACTAAATTCATTTAATAAACAAATCAGTATTTATTTACACAACAGTAATTCTGACAATAACCACACTTTTCCAATAACTGTCACTACTTCAAAACACAAGCTTCGCTCTTCTTTTTCACACGATAATTCACTGTAGACTGTCCTCCGTCTCTTCTATGGTCGTCTTTTATATGCTTGGCATTCCTTCGAGAAGCTTCCAGAATGTTCTAGTCTTCGAATTAAGAAGAGGGCGGTTACTTCAACGTTCATCGAATATTCCAGAACACACAGAGTCGGCTTTAGGCATTTTCGTAACACTGACCCCCTCTTAAGTTTGATCGTCCCAATCAAAATCTTCTGATACACCTCCACCGTGATACTTTGCTAGCCTATCTAAATGTACAACTTTAGGCTTCGTCCTAGGAGTGCGTTGGATTCGGTAGACAACATCATTTATCCTCTTTGTGACTTTATAGGCTCCTTCCCATTTCTGGCTCAATTTAGGTGATAACCCTTTCTTTCGCTGGGGATTGTACAACCATACTAAATCTCCTTCTTTAAATCCGGCTGAGTTCGCCCTCAAATCATATCTGGTCTTCATTCTGTCAGTACTAGCATCTATCTTATCCCGGACGTGCTCATGAATCTTTCTTAGGTGCAGTCTCAATTCATCTGCATAAGTCTTTATTTCTGTGTATCTTCGTGAGTACCGAACAGTAAATCACATGGCAAATGTAATTCTCTACCACCAAACAGTATCTTGCCTGGAGTATGACCTGTGGAATCATGAACCGATCCTCGATAAGCCATCAAAAGTACTGGCAAATATCTGTCCCAATCCTTCTGGTGATCAGCCACAACCTTCGACAGATATTGTTCCATGGTGCGATTGAATCTTTCCACCATTCCATCAGACTGTGGATGTAATGGAGTGGTTCTGGTCTTTCGGATGTTCAATATCTTATATATATATATATAACTTTCTTAAAAACTTCGCTTTCGTAGTTTCGTCCCTGGTCTGAGTGCAATTCCAGTGGAACTCCGTATCGGGATATGAACTGATCTACTAGTATACGTGCGACAGTCTCTTGGTTCGGAAGAGCATAGGCGTCAGGCCACTTGCTGAAGTAGTCCATGACAACCAGTATGTATTTATTCCCATCGTTAGAAGTTGGAAAAGGCCCTGCAACATCAATAGCGATGCTCTCAAATGAAAGATCTATTTTGTATTTCTCCATTTTTCCATGAGTTCTCTTTGAGGGTCCCTTAGTGGCTGCACATGTTGGACATTTTCTGCACCAAGCTTCTACGTCATCACGGCAGTAGACCCAATAAAATCTTTTCCTTATCCTTGCAATTGTCTTATTCACGCCAAAATGGGCCCCTGACCTTCCAGCGTGAATTTCCTGTAGAAGTTCTTGCACTTTGCTGGTTGGTACCACTAAGAAGGTTTTGATTTCTTTACCATCCGGACTTTCCAATTTCCTCTTGAGTAAACCATTTTCAAGAATTAAGGAATCCCATTACGCCCACAGTGCCTTCGTTTTAGTCTTTTCCATTCTCTGAGATGCTTTATTTCAGGATCTTGTTCCTGTGCCTCAATTAATTCTTCTGTCGCCCATCCCTGTTTCAAATCGATAGTAGTTCTCCTTAAATGGATTATTCCTTCTTTCATTTCAATTTTCTTGCAGTGGCGACATTCTTCTTTGCATGGTCGTCTGGACAAAGCATCAGCATTATTATGGATTTTTCCTCGTCGATGTTCTACTTTGCAGTCGTATTGTTGTAGTCTTTCTATCCATCTTGCGATTTGGCCCTCTGGAATCTTCATCTGCAATAACCATTTTAGTGCTGCATGATCAGTCCGAACCAAAAATCTCCTTCCATAAAGGTACTTGTGAAAATGCTCTATGGATTTTATCAGAGCTAACAATTCCTTTCGAGTAACGCAATAGTTTCTTTCTGATTTGTTGAAAGTTTTGCTGTAGTATTCCATGACTCTTTCTTCGCCTCCTTGTACTTGTGACAAAACAGACCCAATGTCCATATTGCTAGCATCCCTATCTAGAATAAATAGCCCCGAAGTCTGTGGATAGGACTAAATAGGGCTTGAGCAAATTGCAGCTTCAAGTTGTCGAAATGCTGCCTCACACTCTCTTGTCCAGTTGAAGATGGCTTTATTTTCCGTCCGTTATGTAATGGTTTAGCTATATCAGCAAACTTATCTACAAATCTCCGATAATAGGTACATACAGAAAACTTCTAACCTCTCGGTCTTGGCCATTCTCTTACTGCTTCGACCTTATCCTCTGATGTATGTATTCCGCTAGATGATATTGTATGTCCTAGAAAATATAACTGATTTTGAAATAGGCAACACTTTTCATAATTCAATTTCAAATGAGCATTTCTAAATCTGCTGAAAATTTCGTATAACCCTATACGACAAGCTTCTGTGTCGATCCGGTGGGCAACTAAACCAGTTCCTTCGAGTTCTTGGTCTTCAAAGAGGTCGCTTTCTTCGTGGATAAATTTTCGAGCCAATTTTATCTGTTCTGTTGATAAATGTTTCCATGAAGTCTCCAATTTAGTGAAATCAACATACTTTTTCTTAGTTTTCTGTATATCAGCTGGTTCCTCACATCGAGCTATCCACGACACTGGTTCTAATATAGCCACCGTTTTTCCTTCTTCAATATTTAGCTGTTCGTTACTAATATTAGCTACTTTTACAGGGATGTTTCGTTTTGTCAGAGATAAAGTCCTAGCTGTTAAAAATGTACAGTCTAGTTTAGGTTCGATGAGTCCAACACACCACCCAGGATCGTGTTCTGGTCTTACATAGATAATATGCTCTGAGCAAGCAGGTATCTTATAGGCTTGAATTGTTTTCAGACTTACTTGATTTTCATTGGAGCCATAGTTTGGAATGAATTCCTCATTTCCAATCTTTGAAATTCCAGTATTCTTCTGGTAGACTAATCCATATTTTTTCACAATGTCCATACCCAAAATAAACTCATCAGTAATGTCTGCTACAAGAACTTTGTGTAGAATCTGCAATCTTCCCCCAATTTCCAATAAAATCCCAGCTTCTCCACGAATATAGCTCCTTTGACCAGTTGCTGTCTACAGAGTTCTATTGTACCTCATTGGAGTAATTTTAGATGTTGGTAATATATCCGGCCTAACTAATGATACTTCAGCGCCAGTATCAACAATTACCTTCACAGGTTGTCCTGAGATTGAGCCATTAACTTCCACCTGCAATGTCTCTAATGAAAACGGTCCTGGGGGCTTTTACTTCCCCAGTTAGAGTTAGCCCCTTTACTCTGACTGGTGGTAGTTTTCCTGATTCCTCCTAGGTGCTGGTGAGGATGATCTTCCTCTCTTTCTGAAATCATCTCTGCCTTTGTTTCCACATGAGTAACATTCACCCTTAAAAGATACTCGGTTCTTTTCAAAGGAAGAAATAAGTTTGTCTAACCGTTCCAATACTACTCCAAGTGTTTTATTTTCCTCTACTTCCACTTTTCGAGCTCTGAGTGTTGCTCGGTTATTACAAGATGTTAGTTTTGCTGTTTCAAATTCCAGAGCCCCCACTAAAACATCATTTCCTGTTCTTGGTCTCAAAATTTTCAGATGTTGAATCGGTGTCTTTTAACCCATTAACACTCATTTGACACTCAATTGCTCAAGGATATCATCTGGAGCCATTGGGTAGGCTAACCGAGTCAACTTTTCTACTTCGGCCTGAAATTCTTGAGGTGATTCATTTGCCAATTGATGCCTACCTTCTAATTGAACCTGGTACAACATTTCTTTATGATCATCTCCACATCTCAACTCTAGTGTTTTTATTAGAGTTATGTAATCTTCCTGCTCTTTTACTGACAATTTTTGTAATAGTTCTGCAGCTTTACCTCTGAGGGACAAAACCAGTTCTACTGCTTTCATTTTCATTATAATTCACTGAAATTACTGTTTTGTATATAGTAACAAGGTACTTATTTCATCCATTACACTATCGATATACCACACTATCTAGCACAAATAACTTGTTTTGAAGTATCCAACAGTTATTTTGTAATAATCTTTACATTAATCTATTGCTCTTCACGAATATGCGTCCACATTATAAAAGGGAACTACTGAATTACGCAAAATGGAAGAATCACCTAACCGCGCAGAATTGAACTTCGAAACGTGTTGTGGGGAAAACCAATGTTAGATTACTTTAATAACGGACATTAAAGGCGCCATCTTCAAATGAGTAGGAGACGCTATGAAGTGGAAATAAGTTTTGACACTAAACTAATAGCTGGGAAAAGTAGGTGATATTAAATTATTCGCACAATAATGAGCAGAATACGAAAATTACAGCAACGAAAACGCTTTTCGATCACATTAAGTTATAATATTTGATATAAATTTCATTTTCAAATAGATCGTATCTTCCAATATCGATTTAATATTATATTTTATGAATTTTATACTTTCTTGAAATGGGAGGTTAGGCTGGTTAGGTTAGTGAGATTGGTTAAGGATAGGTTAGGCAAAATTTTTGAAAAATGGTAATCAAGCGACAAAATCAGAATTAATTAAAATTAATTTAATAAATATTATTCAATTTTCCCAAGTTATGTTAGGTTGCCAAAATTTATTTCCACTTCAGACCGTGACCTACGATACCGGCCATAACTACGTGAATACGTGAATTGTTTACAATAAATTGAATATTTTTGATCATTAAGAAATGTTATTATCGATTTAAAACAGTATACATGCAAACTAATAATTAGCTCCTCTTTGTTAGCTGTCTCAAATGCCAATTCGTTCGTAATTTTTCCATGATTTTTATAATACATTTTGAGGATAGCGCTGAATACTACGTAGTTATACATATTATTGCGAAAGGTCATGAATTTTTATTTGAAATAGCTATCCAGCAAAGACCGCGAGGAGGTGAGAGCTATACTTTGCCAGGAAAGGGATAGGTAGGTAATAGTTAGAAATGGATTGGGATTTATAAAAAAAAGTAGGGCAATGGATAATGAAGAAGAAATGCGAAAATATTTCTGTTTGAAAAAAACGAAACCATAATTCGGTAAATTCTGGAATAGAGAATTAATAAAAATACATTTTCTACAAAAAAGGTTTTTCTATTACCTGATAGGGTAATTCTTGACTTTACAACAGATTGCCCCGATTTTCTTGAAATTTCGAATTTTAGCTTATTTTGGCCTGAAAAAGCCGAATATGAAGTCAGATTTTGTCGCTGGGTCATCTTTTTTTTTTCAAAAACTTGAGCTGACCTGACTTTTTCTAACCTTACTAACCTAACCTCCGAGTTCATAAAAGTATAGAATTCATGTTATAGATGAATTTTATTATCAAAAACATTGTCTTTTTTATAATTAAATTCATATATTTCAGGAATTCTATGCTTTTATGAACTCGGAGGTTAGGTTAGTAAGGTTAGAAAAAGTCAGGTCAGCTCAAGTTTTTGAAAAAAAAAAGATGACCCAGCGACAAAATCTGACTTCATATTCGGCTTTTTCAGGCCAAATTATGCAAAAATCCGAAATTTCAAGAAAATTGGGGGAGTCTGTTGTAAAGTCAATAATTAGCCCTAATAGAATAATAGAAAATAATTATTGTCAGTACAATAGGTTAGAGAAGGACTGATATAAACTAATTCCTAAAGAAAACTTCTTCTAGGAAAAGAAAAATAAACAATAATTCTATCAACAATAGGCTCACTCATCTTGTCCTTCACAGTCAACATCACGTTGATCACCTGTGGGGGGATATACTGCGGAAATACTTTTGAAAAAAAAATGAACTCTTTTCTTTATACGAGGAAATTTACGATTAAAATAGTATTCCGCCAAATAATAAACGAAGTGCTCCTC
The DNA here is from genome assembly GCA_030704885.1 of Cynegetis impunctata. Lineage (NCBI taxonomy): Eukaryota > Metazoa > Arthropoda > Insecta > Coleoptera > Coccinellidae > Cynegetis > Cynegetis impunctata. The sequence goes on along the minus strand of JARQZK010000214.1, from coordinate 69,063 downwards.
ACGTCGTCCATATTTGGGGACATCGCCTCTGACATCGTGTTGAGTGTGAGCGCCTGTGTCTGGGTCAACAAAGTTTTTACTGTGATTAACAGTCTGATGAATAAATCCTTCATCATTCAAGCAATCATACGCTTTCCAACAATCTGACATTATATTCGTACCTGGAAGTACCCATTCTTCAATTATTTGTAACAAAGTTTCTTTGCTACGATTAGCTACCGGTATTAAGAAAATTTTATTTGTTTCCCGTTCAATCCAACCAAAAACCCATTGACCGTCAATGACTCTACCTCTATTGTACTTCCTCTTTCCGAATTTTGCTTCGTCAATTTCAACAGTTTTACTGATACCACCTAATTTTTCTGAATTTTCATGTACTACACAGAAACAAACTTCTCTGCAAAAATTTTTCCAGTCGACAACCGTTCGACTAGACCATCCCATTTCATCCTCAAAATCCCACTGCCTATACTTGCATAATAGCCAATACGCAATAAAACGGCAAATTTCAGATACCGATAAGTTTGAATTTTCGAAAAAAGTATTTTTTCGACCAGATATTGAAAATCCACATCGAACTCGCGCCCGTTTTTGATGACCCCTTGATTGTAAACTACTACCAGTACACATATATCTATTTACATCCGGATAAAACTTGCACGCTTTGTTGCATTTTGGGCATGTTTGCTCTTCTGATATAATATCATGCTCCTTTAAAAAGTTATTTAACTTACTATCATCCTGTATTACTGACAAAAACTCGGTGTGCGTATACTCACAACCGTTGCACCTCATTTTGACACGTTTTCACTGCAATTAAAAATTTTACGTCCGCACTTTTCCGTATACTAACTAGGAATGAGTAAAAACGGATACTATTTTCTATTAGCTATTAATTACGAGGTATTATCTACAAATCACAGAGCACTTCCGCTATCACATTTGAAATATTTCAATTTTCCTCCTACTAATTTAAAATTCGCGCCTTTAAAGTCCGTTATTACAGATCTAAGATTGGTTTTCCCCACACCACGTTTTGAAGTCGATTGCGATTCTGCGCGGTTAGATGATTCTTCCATTTTGCTTGCGTAATTCAGTAGCTCACTTTTATAACGTGAACGCATATTCGTGAAGTAAAATAGATTAACGTGAAGATTATTACAAAAATAACTGTTGGATACTAGAAAACAAGTTATTTGTGCTAGATAGTGTGGTATACCGATAGTGTAATGGATGAAATAAGTACCTTGTTACTATATACAAAACAGTAATGTCAGTGAATTATAATGGAATTTACCTCAACAGTGGATGAAACTGAAAAAGTTTAGTTTTTTCTGGTTTCACTCTTTTCAGGCTCAATTTCGTCAATTTCGACCCAAAATGAGTGAGTACAACGAAAATTCTATGTAAATTAGGGTTATTTCGTAGTTCCTTATTGCAGGTTAGCATTACTGTAATACTGCACGACATCCATTATGGTGGCGCTATGTTGACATTTCCTTAGAAATTTTTCGAAGGTGAAAATGTGGAAATGGTTGATTTCCTGGATTTTTTGATATTAGATTCGTCTTTTTCAGCCCAAAAATAGTAAGTAACCAAAATTTTATGAATTTTCAAGAGTTTTACTTAAGTCTAAATAATTACCAAAATAATGATAGATTAGTTATCTCAGATACAGACAAAATTATCTGTATTTCGAGAATATTTCTTTACTGTAAGCGCAAAAAACTTATTTGAACATTATGGCAAATGGAGATCACAATTTTGTACTGTATCTGAAATGCAAAACTGTAGTTTCTTCTTTTTTCCTGTTACACAACAAGAAGTTGCTATTGTCATTATGCAATTAAAGATAAAAAGAGTACTGGTACGGACTGTGTATTAGTAAAGGCCTTGAAAATTATAGCTGTTCCGATCTCCCATCATTTGGCATAATTCATAAATCGTTCAGTCGCCAGTGGAATATTTCTTGATCTATTGAAATCAACTATAATAATACCTGTTTTCAAGAAAAATGATTATGATATATCCAATTATCATCCAGTTTCAATTCTTAGAATATTTTCCCAAACTCTTTCAAAAGAATAGTGTTCAGTGAAATGGTAACTTTCTTGACTAAGGTTGATATGACTCTAGACAGTCAACATGGTTTCAGATCGAAGGGATCTACACAAATTTGTTTTGTTTCATTGAATTTTTTTACAAATATTTTGGAAAACAATGTATTTGTTATGACTGAAGAGATACTGGAAGTGGGTGACTGAAAAAAAGATATTTGAACACTATTGTCCAAGGATTCTATTAAATTCTTAGCAGTCCACATGAATAGTATATTGAATTGGTGCAGTCACATTGATGCGATAAATAAAAACTCAGTAAAGGTGAGTATTTTGCACTGTATCGAAATAAGAATCGAAAAATCTTCAAACGCAATGAAATAGGTTTTTACGTGGCCAGAGTATAAACATTGTAATACAATGAAATATTTGATTTCATCAATTTTTCGAGATGTCTAAAAATCTGCATGAGCGAAGTGCATTTTTAGTTGTACTGGAGCTTCACATTTCGCTGTATATTTTACATTGTTGATGTTTTTTTCATGGTTTCAGTTTTCAGCGGACATTTAATTTTCAATAGTAGATATGTTCTTCTGTTATGCCTTCTTCCAATAACATGAAATAAAAACTAAACAAACGGCTGTTTAACGTAAATAAACACGAACGACGCAAGAGCCCTGGTGCGACTCTGAAACTAATACTTCAATGATTCGTGGTGCGGCGATCTTGGATAGGTCGAATGACGTCACATGCAAACTAGAGACCATACACGTTCCCTACTAAAATAGGAAACTTCCACAATCCATTTATTAATGGATTTCAATGATTTTTTTTTCAGTGATTTATTAGTTTTGGTCTATATTTTAATAGTATTGCGTTAAATATAATATTTTTAATAGCATGAAACTTCTCCATTCTTTCACATTCTCAAGATCATATTGCAAACATTTATGTGCCCCCGTATAAACATGAAATATAATTTCTTGATTATTTGAAATCCATGGGTTACATTACTGACAGAAAGCAATCGATAATTGATTCCATATTCATACCTTGCGAACTTACAAGTATAAACTCATTAAACCTGAGATCACCTAACTATGATAAAGAGAATAGAAATCAATAGTCAAAACATGGAATGCGCAGTAAATATTGACTTTCGCAAAAGCTGACCTTAAATACATTGATTTGTTGTAAACTTCTATCAAAAACGACGAACTCTATAGATATAATAGCAAAACGCAAGAATTGTGACGGCCCGCGATCTTTTTAGTCACATTTGCCCCGAAAAACTAGACTACCGCAGTCAGGTGCGGGAAAAAATCAGTAAATCAAATTTACTTAAAATTGAACGGGACTACAAAATTGATATAATTTTAAGAAATGGCAGTGGATTGCCAGTTATTTACAAAAAATTATTGAGTCCAAACCTCGTAGGGACGCCACTGGCCGAAATTAGAGAAAATCTTACATATCGGCAAATGACTCTCGGTGGTCGGAAGACGTATAAAAATTTTCATGAAAATTTCTGACATGGTATGAAAATTATGATAAAAAAAATTTTTTCTTAGAATTTAAACATCCTGTATCTCGGACAGAATGCATTTGCGGATCCTTGTTTATATGAACTTTTTTCTTAAAATAACTTGAAGAATCGCCTATATCTTGCGTAAACTTAATCAAAATCATCTGAAAATATAAAGAAAGTTACTATTGAAACAATAACCATATTTTATGGCTGAGTAAAAAAAAATCCATGAGGACTTCTACTATACATTTTGTTATACATCTTTATACTAAAGTTTTCGATATTTAATTATGAAGTAAGTATTCAAGGTATTTGTACAAAGAAGCGGTAATATACAAAGGAACAATATACTTACTTATATATCACTATCAAATATCAATAAACTTACCCATTGATTTTAAATTGTGGCTATTTAATTGCTCAACGTGAAAAAATTTTCATCTCGACGAGTTTTGTCATACGGCTCAGAGGTTAGAGGCGCCAACCTGTATGCGGCAAGAATGTTCTAGCCAGCTAACGCGTCCGATATAACAGAAACAAATCAAGCATGAGATAAAATATCAGAATGTCATTAAAAGTATTCAAATAAAATACAGCCAACACGTGCTAGATAAATATTCAATACTTACAACTTTTCAAAATAATATCATTCATTTGTGACATATTGCTCATTATTATCACCAGTACTGTCATCCAAATCAAAAGAAGCATCAAGAAAGATCTTTAGAAACAGTGGTTATTCTTGTTTTACCAATCTGTTGAATACCTTAGCGATAATTTCCATAAACTTCTTTAATGGTGGACCATCAAACCGAGCATCGAGTTTTCCCAAACGTCGATGTTCTCTACTAAATGCAACATAGTCTCCTTTTTTATAATCTATACCTTTACAGCGTTTTTTATGAAAAATTGCTTTTTGCTTTCTCGCTACTTCTGTAAGCTCAGTTTCAACGAGTTTTCGATCTTGCATAGCATTATGCTTAGTTAAATTTGTAGTAATATTCGTTATTAACATGTTAATTTTAATACTATTTCAGCATAAACCAGTATGTAATCTCATAGGCGTCAGACCAGTTGATTTTTGAATAGTAGTATTCAATTCGACAATTCGCTCGACCATCCTGTTTTATTTCTAATTGAACCTAACATATCTAATATCGTTTTCATGTACATTTCTTCTTGACCATTACCTCTCGGTACACCGGTTGAAATTAAGTGATGTTCGATATTATAGTCTTTCAAAGTTTTAACAGTGTTTTGCGGTAAAATTCGAAAACTTTATCAGTAATAATTCGACTGGGGGTGCACAAAAAATTTTTTAAATGTTGGTTCTATCGCTATGATTAGTCATATTTCGGTTCATGGAACTGGCCCTTTAGGGTTCACATATTCGAACGTAAAATTTTGCATGGAAAGTACCTTCTCTATGTAAACATCTAATTTTTGTTCTTGGCCGCCTATTCGATAATTTAAAAAAAATTGAAAAAATTGGTTCCATCGCTATAATTAGTCATATTTCGGTCCATGTAGCTTTCTCTTCGCGGAGGATATATTTGATCGATAAATTTTATCTAGATTGTTATTTCTTTCTTTTTTCTTCTTAGTAAATAGCTAAATATTTTTTGTGGACGCTCATTCTTAAAACGACAAAAAATTTCTGAAGAGTTGTTCGACCGCTATGATCATTCATATTTCGTTTCGTGGAGCTGGCCCTATATTATTTTGTAATATATCCAAACGGAAAATTTTGCATTGAAAGAACATCGTTTTGTCTATGTAAACATCTGATCTTTGTTCTTGGCCACCTATTCGCTAAGCCAAAAAAAAATTATTAATATTGGTTCGATCCTTTGATATATACTATATACTCTAGATCGCTAATCCCTTCTATGTGTTTTGAGCAAAAGTGTTGTAAAATTTCATTTGTTTTCCTTAATGCGCATGTGCATGACCAGTCTTTTTTTTTGCTGTGTTGACAAATTTCATAAACTTTTACCTTAGTAGTAGAGATTTTTATATTTGCTAAATTTTTCTATGGGCATTTCTGTGAAACATATGCAAGCTCCCGTTTAATTATTTAAAGTCGGCAACAGCGTAGAAATACTCCATTGACGTAATTGATACGGATCAGAGACGGTTTCAGATTATTTTACTTGTGGAGTGTGGATTAGTTTATCGTGTTTATCATTGTTATCAGTTACTGGTTTTTGTGTTTTTATATAGTATTAAATTTGTTTTTAATTTGGACAAAGTTGATGTGCTTGGTACTATGGTGTGGAAATAAAGGAAATATTCCTGGAATCCATTATTTTTAGTAAGTGAAATGAATTTGAATCTTTGATTACAAATACAGATCGGAAAATGCCAATGATCACTCTAACTGAGTAATTATTTGTCCGTGTCTGACTATTATAATTCATTTCAAGTTTGACGAAAGCGAGGCATGACATCTGGATGAGAGCATTGGGAAGAGATCCTACTGTGGAGCTCCTGAGTGCCAAAAACGTAATTTGCAGTAAACATTTTTCCCCAAATGACGTATACATGAAGGGCAATCGAATGTGTTTGAAACGAAATGCAGTTCCAAGACTTCTTTTAAACAAAAAGAATCAGGATTCAATCCAACGAAGGTCAGTATAAGTAAAATCATTTAATTTTTGTGAACTAAAATTGAATTTGAAAGTCGACCAAGCCATTTTTTTCTTATCTTGCGAATTAAGTTTTTGGGTTGAGTTTTTTCCATATTTTTTGAATAAGTATAACGATGGCCTAACTGTAATACCTCGTATCTGACAATTTTGAGATTTTCATTGCATTAGATTTGTTGGGTTGCCTAGCACGTTGTGTTAAAACCCTGTATCGTACAAAAATTAAGGAAGCCTTGGAAATTGCTTTTATTAAAATATGCCGTATTGGTTGTCAGAGGACATGCGCATAAAAATATCCCGTATCTGTCAGTTGTACATTGCATTCATCAATAACCTACACGTGTGCAAGTTTATTTAGCTGTTCAGTGAATAGATTATGTTTCAAAGGTAAGTTTTACTACTATTTTTAATAAAAATGTATTTCTGTTTGCATTTTTATAAATTTTAATTAACTTAGGATATTAGAACTTGATAAAAAGGGGCTAATTGTGAGACCTTACAATACGGGATATTGACTTCTTGTTGTGAACAGATTTGCATACTAATTTTTAGTAGATACTGGCTATTTTTTATAACATTGACTTGACATCAAATTTTAAAGTCTTCGATATTTGTTTATTAAAAAAATGAAAATTTAAAAGCGAATGCTGTTTTTGATTCTGCTTAAGTTTAGTGTTAACCAAAATTCAATCTAAAGGAATTGGTTTTGATAGGATAAAAACTTCTGCAATTGGTGAAAAAATGTATTATTTTTTATACTTAAACTTTCAAATATCTATCAATAAAATATGTTTGAATAATGTGGCATTAGAGAGACTCTTCTCAATAAAAAAAAGCGTTAACAATAACATTAAGTTTAATATGATATTTTTTCAAATTTACACGGAAAAAGACGTTTTTCATAAAAAAAATATTTTAACAAGTTTAATTTCAAATAATTCATTTTTTCCGATGTACCACCCCACCAAATCTCAATTTTTTACTGTTTTGGAAGAAGAAATAAACGAAACTTTGTAAGAATAGACAATTTTAACAAACTGTATCTCGATATTATAAGATTTACTACACTTATGTTTTGTCAACTCTTTTCTTCTTTTGACTTCCCCTATCATCCATTAAAATATTTGTACTTATACCATCTACACTTTGTATAAATTTAAGTTATTTCAATTTATAGTATTTTTTTCCAGATGCAGGCAACTCGATCACATAGAATTTTGTCAATGGTTTTAAATCAAATAGAAAATAATCAACAGCCTCCTAGCAGGAACGAACAAGTTTCTGAAATTTCATTATTCACTGAATTCATTGATGTCTATGAAGTAAGTGCTACAGATAGGACCCTAATACTGATAGAACGAGATTTTCGAGATACTACTGATTGGCATGATACTGAGAATAACTCCATTTTGCTGAGCAACGTTCAACAGCAAATTTTTCAAGATGAAGTCCTCTGTGAAGACACACATGAGCACCTTATAGAAACAGATAAAGTAACAGAAACTGCTAATTCAGATACTTCATATTTAGAGCAAATTTGTTTATCGGAAACAGACAATTTGCTCCTTAATTCCGGTTTAAGCATCACCTCTGACGATTCCAATCAAAACGACAACGACTGTTTCCTTGAAGAAGATACCGATTTTACAGATAAAACTGCTAACAATGAAGAGAAAACAGACAGTGTGAGCAGCTCAGATGAAGATAAAGAAAATGGAGAAATTAGAGTAAGAGGCAGAAGGAGGAAAACTGGAACAGGCAGGCAACAAAATCTAGAAGAATGCATGGAGTGGAATATGCTGGTTTCCAAAGAAATAAGGACCGCAAAGTATCCTACGGAATAAAGCGACCAGAGAGAAAGATAAGAGACAGGTGTGTATATTTAGCATGTACGAAGTCTACAAAGCATTTCTGTGGGTCCTTCACGGAGGAAGAGAGGCATCTTATGTTCCGAACTTTTTGGGACAAAATGGACTGGAAAGAAAGGAAGGCTTACATAATAGGTAACATGGAATACACAAAAACAAAATGGTCATCGAAGGGTGAAGAACCATCAACAAGAAGTGGAACCTATTACTATTATTTAAGGAATAAAACTAATGAAAACAGAGGGTCTGCAAGAAAATGTTCTTGAATACGTTCGATTTAAAAGAAGACATGGTTCATGATTGGTTCAAAAAGACAGAACATGGGCTTATTTCTACAACAGAAGAAAACTCAAAAAACACAAGTGCGTATCAAAGAAAATCAAATAATTTGAACAAAGGAAAAAGAAATTGTCTGGTTGACTGGTTTGACATGCTAGCTAAAATGCAATCTCATTATTGTCGCAAGGACACAAAGAAACAAGAAAATGAAGGACACCCTACTGCGTAGCACTAGGAATGATAAAACCCCTCGGCGCATGTGGATGTCGTCAATATTTTTTGAATGTACCTATTATATAAATTAAAAATTACAACGAAAGTCGATTTTACGAATGAAATGAAGGAAAATTGCAATAAATGTATTAATAAGTCGATATTACGAATAAAATCCGTGAAAATTTAGCAAAAAAATTCATTGTTTGACTGTCAAATTTGAATATCCTATCCCGGCTCATTTTGCTGCAAATTATGAATCAAATTGATAAGATATCTCTATGGATGGGGAGCAGACACAGACGCAGAATCAAGCTTAAGCTATCAACGTCGCTTGGATACCGTGGCACACAGAGCACTTCGACGCATGTTTTGTAGAACTTCGTACATATCGACCTTGGCGCATGCGCATGTCGTAATGCCTATCTAAAAAACGCTATAGTTTTTTATTCCTCGTTGGTAAAAATTGGGAATTCAAACTCCCTAATGAAATCATAAGTGTTTTATCGATATCCGTTGGAATTTTTAAAATCGGGTCATTTACCAACTTTTTGTCGTGAGACTATAACCCCTTTAGCTTCGCCTCGGGGTAAAAACGCTATATTTTTTTATTCTAAAAACTATGCATCCTGCGAACCTGCATACAGAAGTATTCGTCCTGAAAAGATGAAGAACGATCCGACCATCACAGATCTCAGGGTATTGATGTACGATCCAGAGAATAAACAAATTTTGTTCAAAACTAATTTCAAAGATGATTTTAAGCCATTACCTGTGCGGGTTGTCAATTCCAAAGGAAAAAAAATATTGTCATACCCTAATTTACACAACCAAAGACTAAGTATAAAAAGTGATAAATATACTCATTTGCAAGACCTTAAAGTACTTTTACCTCCTGACTATCCTGCTATTTGTTTTACAACACTTTACCCAAAGATAACCAGATTTAGGTAGATATCTTAGATGTTTTTAGTTTAGTTACTTTGTTTTTAGAAAGTTATGTTTATTAACCATATTTTCCTTTGAAATTTTAATTACATATTTTTTCACTTTTTTACGCAAGCGTATGTTTCTAATAAATACCATTTTTCGTTTTTTTACAACCTGATTTAAATTAATACTAAAAAGCCGTATCTAAAATTTATGGCACACAATCTTTGACAATACCCCGTATATACACAGAAAAGGCGAAATGCTGCAAAATTCACCTTTTTATTTATTAAAAAATGAAATTATTCTTTCTATGGTAAAGAAAAAAAGTTTGCGTTCATTCGGTTTTTTGGTTTAAAATCTTGTTTTGTCTCTCCTGTAAAATTTACTCATTTCAGATACGGGGTATTACAGTTAGGCCATCGATAAGGTAAAAGTTCCATGCGCAAGTTCTAAGAAGATTGATAGTTTCAATACTATATAATTTAACTATAAACATTTTGTGAAACTTCGTTCTGCAAATTCTGTTATTCATACCAACTAACTATTTTACAATTATTTTCAGGACTCTTCAAGAATTGCATGGTAATAAAATACAAAATGTGAATCCTTCTCTTATAGAAATGAATGATAACCTGGAGGTAGTTTTTGTTGAAAACAAAGAAAATTCTTCTGGTGTTGGTCATCATATTTCTTGCACTCCTACTATTGAAATTGGAGAAAGGTAAGATAATTATTCATGAAATTTGCCTATGGTAACTTATTTAATTAAGATTATTCCATAATATTGATTTATTGACAGAAAGGTTTTTTCGAGAAAACATTTCATTTTTTTTATATGCTAAAATATCAGAAATTTTATATAATTGCCAAATTCAGTAGTGTTTCAATTCCAATTTTTGAAATAAATAAGTCTGGTTTCGAAATAATATTACAACAAACATACAATAATCATTTTCTAGCAGCAATTTTATTTTTATTGAAGATAATTTCTGACATAAAGTGTCTGTTCAATTAAGTATTCTCATCTAAATTTATTATTATTCTATCCAAGCTCACCCTTGAGTGTCGCCACTTCATTCCCAGAAGTGTAAAGAGATCACTTGAAGATACGTCAACCGACAGCGAAGGTAATAATGGACAATTGAAAAGAGCCAGAAGAGAAATCGAAATAAGGCACAATTATAAGTAAGTCACTTCTTAATTTTATTACTGAAATATTTTTCTTAAAGTTTCTTCTATCTGTAATCCCTTTACACCTCTACCAGTATATAATATAAACTACCAGTATTGAAGATTCATTTCTCTATTTGAATGATTTAAAATATTTGAAAGTGGCTTTTTTGTTTTTTTCAAAATCAAACTAAAAAAAATGTCCATAAAAGTATTTTATGTGTATAACATATTATGAATTTGATATTTTCAGAGCTTCCTCACACCTGTGAGGAAGCTTCAGTCGAAAACTGAAGCTGGCAAATGTTGGAAAAACCTTGGCCCAGAAAAAGGTAGAAGTAATAAAAGTGAAAGTTGATTGCTTGAAGAAGAGAGTCACCAACCTGAAGCAGATAATAGGGATATTGAAGAGAAAAGAGTTGTTTTCTGAAAGTGGCATTGAATTTTTGGAAAAATCCCTTTCTGGTGTGCCTTTATCCTTGTAGAAAAGGACTATTGAAGTCAAAAAAAAGAGATTGCATGGAAAAAAAATGAAAGATAAATTCAATGATGACTTGAAAACCTTAGCCATGACTCTTCAATTTTTATCCTCAAAAGCATATCTTTATGTGAGAAAAGTTTTCGATCTTGCTCTTCCTGCACCATCTACAATCAGGAAATGGTTGAGCAAGATTAATTGTGAACCTGGGTTTTGTGAAAATTCGTTCATTAGCCTTAAAATTCTTGTGGCAGAAAATCTTAAGAAAAATAAGGACTCCTTATGAAGTCTAATGTTGGACGAAATGGCCATAAGAAAACAGATTGAAGTAAGGAATTTGAAGTAAGGGATATGAAGATTATGGCACTGGAGTTGAGGGTGACTCCTTGAAATATGCTACGGAAGCTCTTGTTTTGATGGTAGTTGCATTGGATGGAAACTGGAAACTGCGAATAGCATATTTTTTGATCAATTCGATGACAGGATCTGGAAAGGCAAATGTGAAAGAAGCATTGAAAAAACTTCATGAGGTTGGTGTTAGAATTGTATCTGTTACATGTGATGGTCCCACAGCCAATATAGCAATGGCTGAGAAACTTGGTGGAACAATTCGTAATATTTATAACCTAAAATCTCATTTCAAACATCCATCAAATAATGATGATATATTTATCATATTTTATGCATGTCATATGCTAAAACTAATCCGAAACAATTGGCCGACCTGTGGAGTTTTCGTGAATGGAAAGAAGGAACACAATGATTTTAAATTCATCAAAAAACTTTACGAGTTGCAAGAAGAAGAATTTTGCAGTTTGGCTAACAAAATTGGGAGACGTCACATTGATTGGAGATCTCAAAAAATGAAGGTAGGTTCTGACATTTTATTTCCAGTCAATGAACTTTTATTTTCACTTGTAATATCACAAGAGAGTTAGAATGAAATGAAAATCATTCTGAAAGTTTCTTGAAAACTTATTGCTAAGAAATAGTTAATGAGGGTGCTTATCACAATTATAGTTTATAATTCATAAAATAATTTCGGTAATTATAACATTTATAGTATTTAGCTTTGTCTAGAAGTTGCAAAATGCTGACAGTGAAGTATACTTTGACGTACTCCAATAATAGTGTCTATTATTGGAAAAATTTGGAATATTAATTTGTGAAATGAATGGAATTTAACCGAACTTTCTCTTGCAGGTGAATTTGGCAGCCCAAACTATGAGTGCTAGTGTTGCAAATGCTCTAGAGTTTTTGTTGAAAGACTTGCAACAGCCAGATTTCAAAGATGCAGCCCCTACCATTGAATTCATTAGAATTATAGATAAACTCTTTGATCTATTGAATTCAAGGAATACCTTTGCTAAAGGATTCAAAACTCCTTTGAAAAAATCAAATGAGTCATTCTGGAGACCAATATTGGAAGAAGCTTTTTGTTACTTGCAATCATTGATGCATGTTAATGGACAACTGTTGTATAATTCAAAGAATAACATTGTATAGTTGGTCATGTATATTTCGAATTGTTCAAAATATATTGAATAAAATGTATTTGTAATAATTGTTTCAATCCATTAAAGGAAAGAGAATAAATTTAAAAAATAACATATAAAGTTTTAAGGAACAAATATTCGAAGATATACAAGAATATTAAAAGCTACAGAGATACATACATTGATGTTTTGGATTCCTCTTATAAAGATTGGTAGTTAATTAAACAACTGAATACCAGTATAAGATAGACTCTTTTCAAAAAAAGTTATACAATGGGGCTTTATTCGAAGAAGATTACCATGCCTTGTCTGATAGTTATGATTGTCAGAACTCTCGTTCAGATTGTTTTTGATGTTTTGAATTTTTAATTAGTTTCTTTCAGTTGTTTGTAAAACGTTAATTCATAAATTTACCGGCCACCTCAATATACACTTATTGAAATTTTCGCAAAATAATGCCTTCTTTAACAATACCAAATGGTTAAATAATGTTTAAACATTTCTTTACGCATTTGACCTAAACAGTACAACTTTACCAATGTGGAAAACTCTTTCTACGCAATATCGAAGAAAAAATATGTTTCATAAATTTCACCAAAAATTACCTTCTCACGGCATTTATTATTTTGTAATGTTATTGCTTTAGCCGATGAATTTCTCGGATATAATCAGCTGCTTTATAAAATATGTCCACTGTGAGCAATTTTGTGCTCCATACAAATTTGTAGACCTGAACCTAAAATAATATCAAATCCTTTTTATTTTCTATAATAAATCTTTCAAAATATCCCTGAAACCCACCCTGGTAGAAAATAAGCTGGTTATGATCATGCGCACTGAATACTGTCTTCATCCTTTTACAACACTTTCTTTCCATTGAATTGGCATTCTAGAGTACAATTATATATTAAGATTTCTATGGTTTGTACCTTGCAATTCAGATTGCTGGCAACACGGCATAGAAGAGACGGAGGACAGTCTACACTCTGAAGTGTATTACCGTGTGAAAAAGAAGAGCGAAGCCTGTGTTTTGAAGTAGTGACAGTTATTGGAAAAGTGTGGTTATTGTCAGAATTACTGTTGTGTAAATAAATAGTGATTTGTTTATTAATTAAATTTAGTTAGTTATTGGAAATCATCCTAGCGAACCCGAATTCGTAACAAATGTGTCAGAAGTGGACTGCCAATAACCAGAAAAATGGAATCGTTGATGGAAAAACTAATGCAAAAACTCGCCGAACAATGTCAACAGGAGAAATTGGAAGAGCAGAAATGTCGAGAACAGGAGAAATTGGAAGAGCAGAAATGTCGAGAACAGGAGAAATTATAAAAACAGAAACGTCGAGAGCAAGGAAAACTAGATGAGCAGAAACGTCGGTAGCAAGAATTACAAGGATTACAGAAAATCCTGGAAGATCTGGACAGAGGTAGGAGGGAGGATAATGTGAAATTGAGAGGTGAAATAGTAAATGTGAAGGAATATATATATATATATATATTCGATAAATATTACATAATATTGAACTAGTTTTTAATGAGAGTAAATATTGAAGTTGGATTAGATTTTCCTGTTTTCAAGGTTTCCTTCGATACCAGTGAATATTCTCCTGATGTTATTTCTTTTATATGAGGCTTGTGTTTCTCAGTCACTCTCTTAGGTAAAAATACTACGTGGTCTCCTCGTGTTTAGGGTTCAGAAAATGTTGAATAAACATGTTCCTTTGTTGTTTTAAGGGGGATCATACACAGTCAATCTCGATTGAATTCGAAAAACTTACTTGAGTTAATATTTTCTAAGAAAAACTCTAAATGTAAATCCTGTCCTGATCAAGATGGACTATGTATGGACCACTTTAGAAATATAAAATAGAAAAAAATGTTCTCATAGGAATCATTCGAAAATCTTACGTGATTATATGTTATTTTAGGTCCTTCTACAATAGATTTGGTATTGATGCCTGATCGATGGTAGTTATTTTTTCACTTGAACCAGAAATCGTACTTTTAAATAGATCTTCTATTGATGAGTAACTTGTATAAGATATTTTCACTTGATCAATAGATGTTTTATTGATTTGTGAATATTGTATAAACTAGAGTATACGTTATTTCCACTCGGTAAGAAATCGTTATTTTAAATAGAAATTCTATTGACCACTGAACGATGTCGAATGAATGTAAATCAGGATACCGTATAGTGAAATATATTTATAAGAAAAATGTAGTTGGGGTCAGAAATTTTGTTATCTCGATATTGTTTCTATGGAGAAATAGACATTGTATCGTTCGATTTAAGATAACAATATGATAACATTCGTTTGGAAACTTATTTTTCCATGAAAAAAGGGATTTTTAGTAAAATCGTGAAAATCAATGTTTATATGAATAAATTATTCATATATACGTAATAACTGTTTATCTTACATTTGAAATAAGTGAACACACCCTGTACATTATTGAAATGACGTCATATAATTCTCAACATATAATGAAATTTGAAATTTTTGGACACACCCTGTAGGTACAGTATATAAATTATTTTATTCAAAAATCGTGAAAATCAATATAGACATGAATGAATTATTCGTTGAAAAAATACGTAATAACTGTTTATCACATATTTGAAAAATGTGGACACATCCTGTACATTATTGAAATGAAGTCATTTAATTCTCAACATGTAATAAAATTTTAAATTTGGGGACACACCCTGTAGGTACAGTATATAAATTATTTCCTTCAAAAATCGTGAAAATCAATGTTGATATGAAAAAATTATTCATTGAAAAATACATAATAACTATACATATATCTAATATTTCAAATTTAATTCGTTGAATGAATACTTGGGACATCTCCGTAAGTGAATGAATTAATTAGATACAAGGTCATTTATTCCATTCAAAACACATGTCTCTCTTATCTATCTCTGCGATAACATCAACTTCACTTTATATCATATCGTTCGTTCTAGTCTCATTGAATTCGAATGAAAAATTAATATTTAACACGGAGTTGTCGTCTATTAGTTTCATATTGGAAAATAACTATGTAATTTGATATCCAAATCTACGAAGACGACCTCCACAAGTCTCCGAAGGAACTCCTATGTACCAAAGAATTTTAGTTCCCTGGTGGGCCCCATTTCTATATATCATATAATTTCAATCTCCTGAATACACATAAAGACTCCTTGGGGACCACATGAAAACTCCTTGAGTCCCCCCATACGAATTTTCATACATATATTTCAAGTAAGTAGCGCATGCGCATAACTGTCATTTCGGACTAGCAGAAATTCACGACCCATACCTCTTCGCTCTCCTGATACGCACGCTCCTTCCAGAGAGCATTTACGGCACTAATTACAGCCATTTTTCTTCTTCTTTTTTCTCATACATGTCACTTCTTTCATACGAAGATTTTTTTTTCCTACTATCTCTTCTGGTTATTGATGTACACTTCTTTCAGCTCTTCAGCTTCTTGGTCCGACTCAGTGCGCATGTGCAAAGGGAACCATTTTCGGTACTTTCGACCTTAGATTTCCTTATGGGAATTTACATGTAAAAATGAGCCAAAGTGGGGTTGAATCGGCCTAGCCTATATACTCTAGAGATTTCAAGAATTGCTTATTCTCAGACGTTAATAGTTGAGTGATTTTTTTCCTACTGGACACTTTTCGACATATTTTCCCATTTTTATACTTGGAAAGCATATACATTTTTTTTAAATTTATACTCATACTATATTTCTTTTCGGAGATGCTATTCTCTTCTCTAGATTAGTTCCTGGACCACAATATTGATATGTTGGTAAATGTAACTCAAACGGAAATTTATCAATCAACTTATTTATAAAGGAACCACCTTTCTTCACGGAGTGCCGTGATTTTCTGATACTTGTCATTTTATGATTCACCTCATATGTCTCCATTTTCGAGTTACACCCAGTGTAAATGAAATCAGAATACTAAATAATATTCATTTATTTACGAACTATATACTACATTTACAAATTATTTCCTACTCTACATCACTGATTCCTGAATCCGAACTATCGGATTCGGAATCAGCGTTGTATACAACAACCTCTCCGACCATCATTGGCCGCCGTTCATCATCCCAATCAGCGAATATTAGATGGCATGCTATGTAGGTACAATCCTCCTTGTCCCCCAACGGATGTGCCAATTGACTGCCACACATATTACATAGCATCTCATTTAATTGCATCCACGGCCGATGAATATGCTCCATGGTAAATGCTTCGTTGATATCCTTGAAGCACGGCGGGCACAATAATGGTCCTTCCTCTCCATCTTCTTCTACCAAACGGAAGAGGTTGTAGCAGATATTGGCTGAAATTCAATTATATAATGTTAATATGTAATATACATAATGTATAGAAACTTACCCATTCTACAATCTGTAAATTAGATACTGCTCGAAATATTGTATGGTATGGTGTGTTATCACTTTCTCGTATTACGGAATATATACTGTAGATGGTAGAGTAGGGATAAAAAAATGTCAAGGCCACTATTGACCAATTGAAATCAAACTTGAGCCCACTCCTGGTACATTCAAGGTTAATACTCTCAAGGTCTGTTCTATTTTCAAGATCAATCAATCGAAAAATAAGCTATTCCTATTTCTGATAAATATTCAAGGTCATTATGCTCAAGGTCTGTTCTATTTGCAAGGTAAACCAATCAAAAAATAAACTATCCCCACTCCTGATAAATATTCAAGGTCATTGTGTATTGTACATGCCCCTCAACTAAGTTACCCCCACTCCTAAATATCGACTCAAGGTTAACCACTTTTCAAGGTCAAGGTCATTGTGTACGGTGCACACCCATTCTTTATCATGAATTACTTTGCTTCTAACAATATATATATATATATATATATATATATATATATATATATATATATATATATATATATTTATATATATATATATATATATATATATATATATATATATTTACCCTTAAAAGATACTATGTTATTTTCAATGGAAGAAATAAGTTTGTTTAACCGTTCCAATATGTCTAATCCGAGTGTTTTGTTTTTCTCTACTTCCACTTTTCGAGCTCTGTGTGTTGCTCTGTTATTACAAGATGTTAGTTTGGGTGTTTCAAATTCCAGAGCCCTCACTAAAGCATCGTTTCCTGTTCTTGGTCTCAAAATCAGGTCGGTGACTTTTAACCCATTAACAAAAGATTTGACACTCAATTGCTCAAGGATATCATCTGGAGCTATTGGTTAGTCTAACCGAGTCAAATTTTCTACTTCGGTCTGAAATTCTTGTAGCGATTCATGCCTACCTTCTAATTGAGCCTGGTACAACATTTCTTCATGATCATCTCCATATCTCAACTCTAGGGTTTTTATTAAAGTTATGCAATCTTCCTGCTCTTTTACTGACAATTTTTGTAATAGTTCTGCAGCTTTACCTCTGAGGGACAAAACCAGTTCTACTGCTTTCATTTTATCTGACCAACCATTAGCTTGGGCTGCTGCTTCAAGCTGCCGTTTGAATATTGGCCAGGAAGAATCTCCATCAAAAGTAGGCTTTGAAACTTTCAGTCTGGGGACTTGATTTGACATTACTTTTGATTAATTTTTTTCCATTGTTGATATTCGCTCTTCTAAATCATTGAATACCTGTGATTCACGTTCTTCTAAAATATTCAATTGCTCCTCCAGGTCTTCTTTCACATGTACTATTTCTTCAGTTATTTCACCTCTCGATTTCTCATTATCCTCCTTCCTACGTTTGTCGAGGTCTCCCAGGATTTTCTGTAATCTTTGTAATTCTTGCTCTCGACGTTTCTGTTCATCTAGATTTTCTTGCTCTCGACGTTTCTGTTCATCTAGTTTTTCTTGCTCTCGACGTTTCTCTTCATCTATCTTTTCTTGCTCTCGACAAATCTGCTCTTCCAATTTCTCCCGTTGACGTTGTTCGTCTAGTTCAGCGAGTTTTTGCATTAGTTTTTCCATCATCGATTCCATTTTTCTGGTTATTGGCATCTCACACTTCTGACACCAGTTGTTACGAATTCGGGTTCGTTAGGATGATTTCCAATAACTAAATTTAATAAACAAATCAGTATTTAAGTGAGATTTAATAAACAAATCAGTATTTATTTACAACACAAAAGTAATTTTGACAATAACCACACTTTTTAAATAACTGTCACTACTTCAAAACACATGCTTCGCTCTTCTTTATCACACGGTAGTTCACTGTGGACTCTCTCCCGTCTCTTTTATGGTAGCTGTTATACGTCTTGTTATTCCTTCGAGAAACTTCCAGATTATTCTATTCTTCGAATTAAGAGGTCGGTTACGAATATTCCAGAACACACAGAGTCGGCTTTAGCCATTTTCGTAACAGTAAGTTAATTCACTCTGGGTAAAATAAACTGCACTGATCAGATCTAATAAGATCAAAACAGCTGTATGTATATTTTGAGTCGGGGTGACTTGACGATTTCTATAATTCACTGTTGGATTGGGAATGTAGAATTAACGTCGATGAATACATATAACCAGATTCCTCGGAAAGTTGTCTGATAATTTTTTTTTAATTGAAGAATTTTCCTTGTAGTCTACTTAGTATATCAAATTGACTATGGTCAACTTGTATATTTTTCATGATTTGATTTTAAATATTTGCGTATATCGTAACAAGTATTTTAGGAGCTCACTCTCGTCAGCATGTCCAGAGTTTTTATAAACGCTATGTTAGCGTGCTTTGGAACCACATACGCCACAGTTGCAGAGTAGACATTTCATTGCAGGAAGATATGTATTCTCCCGACGGATTTCTGCATTTTAGATCTAAGCGGGAAATTGTTACATACCAATATCCTTGGTGGAAGGCGTTCTGGGTTGCTGTCCAGATAGTGTTTCCGACCACGATTTGTATTGGGGAACAATTTGAAATTTGTTAATTCACTTCGAGTCAAATAAGCTTCACTGATTAGATCTAATGAGATCGAAACAGCTGTATGCAGATTTTAGTCGGCGCGACTTGAAGATTTCTATAATTCACTGTTGGATTGTGAAAGTAGAATTCACGTCGAAAAATACATATAACCAGCACCCTTAGAAAGTTGTCTGATAATTTTTTTTTCATTTATGAAAAATTTTCCTTGTTCACTTTATGTAGTATATTAAATTGACCATGGTCAGGTCAGATATTAATAGTTTATATACGCCACATGCCGCTGATAATGAAGGTAGGTTAATCTGCCGGTTTGCATGGTGGGGGTGGCCGTATGTAGGGGTTGTATATTGAAAAAAAAATTATTTGAACGCGTCAGATATTGAAAAGGGTTATTTAGTAATCCCTAAAGGAGCTCCTATTCAAAAGACTGACGATTTGGACACGATCAAAACTCATGGCCGATATTCGTTTTCTTTTTGCAACTTTGTGAGTCTCCTATTTCCTTATGTCAAGAGCAAATCGTCAGATTAGTGGAATGCATACTCTTCTGTATGTAATTAACTCACCTTGACTTAATCCGACGCGCTCGAGTTTTTCTAACGATCGATTTTTTTACTAATCTGATCGGCTGCCCTAGACGAACGCCCGCATATTCAGGTGTGAAGGGGGTACTTAACAGGGTGCAAGGTTCCCCCCATATGTTATTCTGCCGCGCTTGAGGAAATCCCAAAATCCCCGCTTGGGCTCCCCTACTATAACTAATCGTCTCTATTTATTGCATTTCATCAAAGGTGTTATACGTGAACTCCTACTCAAACTATGATATGTACTGGCTTTCCCAAAGGTGTTGTACGAACTATTATACGGAAACTCCTACTTGTAACTCAGCTATGTACTGGCATTCCCCAAAGGTGTTGTACGAACTATTGTACAGAAATTCCTACTTGTAACTCAGTTAAGTATTGTATTGGCTTCAGGTTGTATACTACCTATACTCTTCTTCCACTGTAGAATCTATTGGAGGCATTTGACGAAAATTCGCTATCGGCAATCAATTTAAACGCAAATCTGTAACCAGACGGGGTTCCTGTAGAATCACATTCAATCAGTATTATGGAAAAATCATTGTTTTCACCAACGCCTCATTGCCAGAGTCACGAGTTTATAGAATTCCATAATAATCCGACTACAGTTCTAATTTTATAACTAAATGGATGCACAATTATATTCCTAATTTTACTGTCTGTTGAAGAAATTGTGTCTAAAACCCGGTGAGGTGCGAAGATTAAGAAAATGTGCTATCAAGTGAACAAATTAAATTGGCAGATAAGCTCGATGGAAATGTGCTACTAATTAGAATTCAGCATATAAGAGGAAACCGGATTCTGAAATGGTTCATTACAAACAGGCAAAAATTTTGCTACTAGATATAAAGAACGGAAACATTCTTTCAAATTGAATAAAGGAAATTCGAATTTTGCGAAACACTTCCTAGATATAGATCACACATTTCCAGATAAAAATAATAATACAATAAAAATTTTACATACAGATCCGAAAAGTAAGAAACTAAGTAACTTAGAATTCATAGAAATATATGAATATAATAAAAATAACTCAGTCAAATTTTGGATTGATTGGGCCGATACTTGGTGTAAATTAATACACATACTAAAACAATGGTTAAAAATAACAATTTACACATTTATTAAAAGAAATAACGCATGACGCACGTGTCGGTGGAACTTCACCTTCTTCAGATGCTAATGGCAAACTGTTTCAGCGAAACGTGCGTCATGCGTTATTTCTTTTAATAAATGTGTAAATTGTTATTTTTAGCCATTGTTTTAATATAACTCGGTCAATCTGTTTAATGACCAAATAGATTTAGGGAATTCCCCATTATTCGATGTCTTCTAGAATAAGTTTATGTTGTTAGCTAGACCTTCATTTACCTAGGTTAAAATTTGAAATTCCCAGCAATTATAATCTTTCACCCCCCTTCCTTTGTATACCTACCTGCCTAATATTACTAACACTGTACAATGCAAAAATGTTCATTCACTTGAAAAAGTGTTACTATAACGAAACTGCAGTCTAACACAATTCAATAAAAATCGTGATAAAAACAAAGTAAATTGTTTCTCATTTATATTTGAAAATCTATTATCTCAAAGTCACGTACAAATCCATCCAATATAGAACAACTCGTATCAACTGAAATGTTATTGGACTGCTATCGCCATATGTTGGAATATATAGAATCAATCAGCCATGTGTCACTGATGATGACCATTTCTACTAACGCCATTTGCTAGGAAACTAAAGAGTTATGTGTCTGAACCCAAATAATATAAACGTAACTTGTTGAAAACACTTCAGGAATATATATGATTTTTTACTTTTAACTGGGCGTAAAGAACGCGAATCAAGCCGTTCTTTAATGAATAATGTAAGAGATAGTCAGAAAAGAGCTCGAGGCTTGGTATCAGATTCTTTTTGTGAAAATGCTAAATCTTTTGAGTTAATTTCGAAACTGTCCAGGAAAAATTGGAACTCGAACACTGCAATTTATGCCATCGTCGTTGGTTTGATTCACATATTGAAAAAGACAACTTTGTACTCGTCACAATTTTCAGATGAAAAATGAAATGAATATATTTCCTATTGACATTAATATGGATCATGAATATTCATGAACCACAACCAGAAGTTTTAAGAGTTAACATTTCTTGAACAACAATTAATTGCTCAAGTTTATCCGGTTATTACAGTATATCGACTTGAAGGTGGTCAATTTGGATATAGTAGCCAAGTCATCAGTTTTCATCAAGATATAAAAGATTTTACTACCTCTTTACCTCATCCTATTAATACTATTTCAAAATAAATTTTGTAAGAATAATAGTTATTTATACAACAATTGAGTTAAATGAATGTTTATTAAACATTTTTAACTCACGTGCTGTATACAAAATTTTATCCCATTTTGATGAAAATTCAAATAATGAATACTTTTTAGAGGAAATATAGGTATAATTCAAATTCATAACGAGATTTCCCTTCGATCGATGGTTGCTAGGGCACTATGTAATTAATTGTTTGCAAGTGTCAATGAAAATTATAGAACCGTAAAAGAATTTTTGTTTCGAAAAAATGTTGAGCGGTGACGACGAGGTTGTAGTTCCTGAGTGCATTATAGAAGAAGCAAATGAGGCAGCAGAAGCAGTAATTCCATTGAAATCAAAAATATTGTACGAAAAGGAATATACGGCATTTTGTACCTGAAGAAATAATAAGAAAGCCAAAGGTGTCAACGAAAAAATCATTTTGGCGTATATTTCCGAACGATCCAAGAAAGTTAAGTCGTCGTCTTCATGGTCCTACTATTCGCAACTTAAAACTTTTTAATTTATGGGTTTTGCTGGAGGGTGTAGAATCGGCGAGCTGGTGACTATGACCGTAGATGACGTGGAAGATCGGGGCAGCGTATTGGTTATTCAGATTCCAGATACGAAAACGTATAAGAAAAGAGTGTTCACTGTGGTCAATGGTAGTAATAAGGTTGCTCCACTCGATATATTCCGCAAGTATAGGAACTTGAGGTCAAGCAAAGTTGATCACAAGCGACTATTTCTAAATTATAAAAATGAAAAATGTACTGTCCAGCCTGTAGGTGTGAATACATTTTCGAAAATGCCCGCTACTATTGCAAAGTATTTGGGCCTTTCTGATGCTGAACAATATACAGGGCACAGTTTCAGGCGTTCTTCTGCAACCCTACTCGCAAATTCTGGGGCAGATTTGACAGTTTTGAAGAGACATGGTGGATGGCGCTCAAGTTCTGTTGCAGAAGGATATATTGAGGATTCACTACAAAACAAAATAAATATTTCTGAACAAATACTTGGTGGGGTCACAAAAACCGGAGTTTCTGATGCAGAAATGGATATTCCAGCAGGGCCTGAGAAGTCCACAAACACATGTGCTATAACGACTGAGCGTGTTTCCTTTGGAGGAGGTGCAGGTTTTCAGTTTCATTTTCAAAATCTTAATAATTGTAATTTTTACTTTAATGATAGACATGACTGTTAATGTAGAATTTTTGATAAAATTATAATAAACTTACTTTAAAATGAGTTTTAGGTGCATTGTGTGTGGAAAGAATAATTTCCAGAGAGTGAGTGGTGAACATTTTATTCCACTAGTGAAAATTTTAATTCACTCAGTGGATAAACGTCAACTTACCCTTGTTGCCATGGGTTGAATATTGTCGTCTTTAAACGTCAAAATGAATATATTGTAAATCGTGATAATAGACTGAGAGCCACCGTTCCGCAGACTTACGATATAGTAGCAAAGTCCTTATTAATGCTAGGCATGCTACGTCACGTGCCGTAGGTGAAATGGGGATTCACTATTCCCATCGAGGGTTCCTTTGGGCGTGTCCAGAAGTCGAAAGACATCAAAATCGACTTCGAAAACGTGATCACAGCATGGCTGCCGTTTTGATGTATTAAAATATATAATTTTTTTCATGTAAAACCTTAATGGCAGACACTTCTTCCGGTTCCTACTATAATTAATAGTATTTCAAAGTTGCGAAAATTTTGACAACTTTGCATCAAAATCGTGCGCTTTCATTAGCATGACAAATAAAGTATCATGTGGTCTGTCGGGATGTCAGAACCGACCTATCTGTCTGCTTTTTCAAATATGTTTATGTAATAATAATATAAATGACATATAATTTTCATTTGTCAAAATTTTCGCAGCTTTGAAATAATATTAATTATAGTAGGAACCGGAAGTGTCTGCCATTAAGGTTTTACATGAAAAAAATTATATATTTTAATATATTAAAACGGCAGCCATGCTGCGATCACGTTTTCGGAGTCGATTTTGATGTTTTTCGACTTCTGGACACGCCCAAAGGAACCTACGGCACGTGAAGTAGTATGCCTAGCATCAATAAGGACTTTGCTACTTTACCGTAAGTCTGCGGAACGCTGGCTCTTAGACTATAATGTTGAAGCAGCTTTGGTATATCTCAAAAATAATAATCTTTTGATCGTGATATTACAATTAATGAAAATAATTTACAATGTTTACCTATAAAGTCAAGAATATCAACATATATCATTGAATTTAAATAATGAAGATAATCATAAAAATTCACTATTTGATGATGTTTATGGATCTGGAGCTCCAACAGTGACTTTCCAATGTAACAGCAAAGCGGTAAACACTGTACTCAGCGTTTAGAAAGAAAATGATGGATCTTGTCTTTTACTTTGGCCTTTATTCCATTCCGAACACATTAATGAATGGATATATTTGCGGAGCGTTTCCTACTGGTGAAGATGACCTAAGAGATCAACGTGTTTATAAAATTTCTAATTCTTATAACATTGCTGATGATGTATGAAGATGGCGATTTGCGAGCCACATTTATGATTTGAGTTTCAAATATGGACCAATTTTATATGCTGTTGTAGGAAACCTTTCTGTGACGAGCTGTAATCGCATAAGTTGCATTTATGATCTAGTTTCAAATGGATCGATTTTATATGCTGCCGAAGGGAAAATTTCCGTGACGAGCTGTAATCGCACAAGTCACATTTATGATCTTTGAGTTTCAAATGAACTGATTTCATATGCTGCAGAAGGGCACTTTTCTGTGACGAGCTGTAATCGCATAAGTCACATTTATGATCTTTGAGTTTCCAATGAATCGATTTCATATGCCTTTGGAGGGCAATTTTCTGAGACGAGCTGAAATCGCATAAGTCACATTTATGATCTTTGAGTTTCAAATGAACTGATTTCATATGATATCGAAGGGTACTTTTCTGAGACGAGCTGTAATCGCATAAGTCACATTTATGATCTTTGAGTTTCAAATGAATTGATTTCATATGCTTCAGAATGGCACTTTTCTGTGACGAGCTGTAATCGCATAAGTCACATTTATGATCTTTTTTCATATGCTGCAGAATGGCACTTTTCTTAGACGAGCTGAAATCGCATAAGTCACGTTTATGATCTTTGAGTTTCAAATGAATCGATTGCATATGCGTTTGAAGGGCACTTTTCCACGACGAGCTGTAATCGCATAAGTCACATTTATGATCTTTGAGTTTCAAATGAATTGATTTCATATGATATCGAAGGGTACTTTTCTGAGACGAGCTGTAATCGCACAAGTCACATTTATTATCTTTGAGTTTCAAATGAATCGATTTCATATGCTGTCGAATGGCACTTTCATGAGACGAGCTGTAATCGCATAAGCCACATTTATGATCTTTGAGTTTCAAATGAATCGATTTCATATGAACTTGAAGGGACCTTTTCTGAGACGAGCTGTAATCGCATAAGTCACATTTATGATCTTTGAGTTTCAAATGAATTGATTTCATATGATATCGAAGGGCACTTTTCCGTGACGAGCTGTAATCGCATAAGTCACATTTGTGATCTTTGAGTTTCAAATGAATCGATTTATTATGCTTTTGTATGGAACTTTTCTGTGACGAGCTGTAATCGCATATGTTACATTTATGGTATTTGTGTTTCAAATGAACAGATTTTATATGCATCTGAAGCTTGTGTTTAAATGATGAACTGTAATCGCATGAGTCACATTTATGATTTTTGTGTTTGAAATATGCTGATTCTATATGCAGTTGAACAGGCCCTTTCGGTGAGCTGTTGTCGCATAAGTGATAATTGTGATCACAGTTCTTCGGTAATTCATATTTTGGTGGGATCGCATCCATCTGTAATGAGTAGATCATTTCATTTTCGTCCTTTTTTTTTGGCGTGGTACATTCAGATATGCTACTGCAGTCCTCATTTATTTCCATCTTGACAGAGTGGAAGTCCCTGTAATAAAAAAAGGATGCAACAATTTTATCATTTGATTTCTACAAATAAAGATATGAGTTAATTACGTGCCGTACAGCTTGAAACTCGACAGACAACGTTATATATCCACGCGTACGTGGAGTGATATTCTATTTTTTTTTATATTGTTTTAATAATTTGTTAGTACCTTTTCAACCAAGGCTAGCTTTAGTTGCATCAACTTGCAACGTGGATCCTGACAAAAGTCCAACTTTTGGCTATGGTATCTTTGAATACGGATTGCCACAGAAAAGAGGAATTTACCAGCGCTAGTCTGACATGTGACTTTGACATTCAAGACACGTTTTGCTAGAGGCGTAGAAAACTGTATCATTTTATTCAGCTTTGGGGAAGTCACTGTTTCAAACTTTCCAAGGAAATTTATCAACTAGTTTCGCCCACATTCGAATGTACGAATTTCCTGCTAAAGTCTGCGTCATGAGAGATTACTTGATAATAACTTTCTCACTTTATCAGTATAAAAACAAGTTTTTGAAGTTGAAAAATGGAAAGTGCGAATTTTGGAAAACGAAAAATCATCAAGTCTAGAGAGTTTTGTTGCGTGAAAAGTTTTAATTAAAAAAGACATACAAATCAAAGTGTTAGCTTTCATCGGTTTTCGAAGCCAACCAAATATTTTGTGTAGATATATATATATATATATATATATATATATATATATATATATATATATATATATATATATATATATATTTATATAATAATAATAATAATTATTCGTGTATCGCTGTATCACGCACAGCACGAGTAGTTGTAGAGAGGTTGCCACACCCTAAACCGGGTACGGCACCACAAGAAGAATAATAATGAAGGATTCTATTTCATAAAAATGTCATTACAATATGGAATGTATGTACAGGGTTCACCAAACTCGATGGCCTATTAGAAGTATCTAGAGAACAAAAAAAGTTAGCGACTTTAAATTCGTGCTACGCGTATAAGATATTATGATCCACACTTGGAAAATATTATCATCATTGCAACGTTGCTAGATCTACAGATAAATTATGCTAACTATATTATTTTAAAAGGCACATTACAATATTTTTGTATTCTGTGGAACAATTTGAAACTTTTTTATAGACCTTATGACAAACCTATCTTTAGCCATTTTCAAAATAAAAATTAATTTTTGAGAAATATGGGAACAAACATCACCGAATTGAAAATATATTTTTTCATAACTATCACAGCTAGAGCACTGAAATTTTCTTCAGAGAATCACGTTAGTTTAACGTGATAAATCATGAGAACCAAGGTATCTCATACAGGGTGTGCACACAATAATGTTCTTTTGGTAGAACATAAAATTGAAATTTATGCATTAATTTCAAATGGGACACTCTATATTTTATAGCAGCATTCAAAAGAAGAACAAATTCCTCAACTAAAAGTATAATGTGATATGATACCTATCTCTAGCGGTTTGAGACTTATTGGCAAAAAAAACAGAAAAACGCAATAAGAACAAACATAGAGGGCAATCTTGGAAACAAAAATAAATGTCACAGGTTTGCCCACCTCGAGTTTTGGCCCATGTCAGGCATTTTTTTTTGAATACAGACTTCAACCAAAAAGTGTAATAATAATAATAATAACAATATTATATTCATTCCAAAAACATTACACATAGTTTGTAACAGCATAATGAATTAAAATCAAATCATGAAAAATATACAAGTTGACCAAGGTCAATTTAATATACTACATAAAATCAACAAGGAAAATTCCTCAATAATTTAAAAATTTATCAAACAACTTTCCAAGTGAGCTGGTTATATGTATTCTTCGAAGAGAATTCTACATTCACAATCCAGCAGTAAATTATAGAAATCGTCAAGTCACCCCGACTCAAAATCTGCATACAGCTGTTTCGATCTTATTAGATCTCATCAGTGCAGCTTATTTGACTCGGAGTGAATTAACAAATTTCTAATTGTTCCCCAAGAAAAATCGTGACCGAGCTACCATCTGGATAACAACCCAGAGCGCCCTCCACCATATTCCATATTGGAAAACAACAATTCACCGCTTAGATTATGATTATTTGCATGAATCGTAACAAGTATTTCAGTCGAGCACTCTCATGAGTATGTCCAGAGTTTTAAAAACGCTATGTTATACTGCTTTGGAACCACATACGCCACAGTTGCATAGAAGACATTTCATTTCAGGAAGTTATGTATTCTCCCGACGGTATTCTGCATTTTCGATCTAAGTGGTGAATTTTTGGTTTCAAATATCCTTGTTGGAGGACGCTCTGAGTTGATATCCTGCCACGATTTGTATTGGGAAACAATTAGAAATTTGATAATTCACTCCGAGTCAAATAAACTGCACTGATGAGATCTAATAAGATCGAAACAGCTGTACGCAGAGTCGGGGTGACTTGAGGATTTCTATAATTTACTGTTGGATTGTGAATGTAGAATTATCTTCGAAGAATACATATAACTAGCCCCCTTGCAAAGTTGCTTGATATTTTTTCTAATTATTGAGGAATTTTCCTTGTTCACTTTATGTAGTATATTGAATTGACCATGGTCAACTTATATATTTTTCATGATCTGATTTTAATTTATTATGCTTAATCTGTTACAAACCATATTGTATAATCTTTTCGAAATGAATAAATTTTTGTTATTGCTATTATGATTATTATTACTCTTTCTGGTTGAAGTCTGTTTTTTGTTTAAATGCCTGACATATGCCAAAATTCGAGGTTACAGGTGGGCAAACCGGTGACATTCATTTGCGTTGCCACGATCGGCCTCAGACCTAGAATGAGATGTTATGTTTGTTCTAATTGAGTTTTTCTGGTTTGTTGCCAATAAGTCTTGAACCGCTAGAGATAGGTATCATACCATAGCATACTTTTAGTTGAGAAATTTGTTCTTCTTTTGAATGCTGCTATGAAATGTAGGGTGTCCCATTTGAAATTAATGCATAAATTTCAATTTTATTCTCTACCAAAAGAACATTATTGTGTGCACACCATGTATGAGATACCTTGGCTCTAATGATTTATTATGTTAAACTAACCTAATATGATTCTCTAAAGAAATTTTCAGAGCTCTAGCTGTGATAGTTATGAAAAAATATATTTTAAATTCGGTGATGTTTGTTGCCATATTTTTCAAAAAATAATTTTTATTTTGAAAATGGCTCAAGATAGGTTCGTCATAAGTTCTATAAAAAAGTTTCAAAATGTTCCACAGAATACAAAAATCTTAAAATCTCCATGTTGTGCCATTTAAAATAATATAGTTAGCAGAAGCAACCTGTAGATCTGACAACGTTGCAATGATGATAATCTTTTCCAAGTATATATATATATATATATATATATATATATATATATATATATATATATATATATATATATATATATATATATATATATATATATATATATATATATATATATATATATATATATATATATATATATATATATATATATATATATATATATATATATATGAAATGTCGACTCTCAAAACAATACTATCTCAGGTGAGTAGAGCAGCTGCTACGGAATCTCACACTGATATATCAGTTAGCCCCATGGATTCTGAGGGGGGTAAAGATTCGACAAAACCCAAGAACACCAACAAAGTAAAAATACATATCGCAAATTACAACATACGTATCATGAGAACAGAGGAAGATCTGGAAGAACTGCAATAAGAATTGGAAAATGTCGAGTGGAACATTATCGGACTGTCCGAAACAAGATTACCTGGAGAAAAAGTAACAACTTTGAAATCTGGTCATTAACTATACCAGAAGAACTCTGATAACAATCACTATCTCGAGGGAGTCGGATTTTTGATCAACAAAAATTTGAAATCGAAAACGACCAAATTTTGCGCTGTGTCGGATCGAGTTATATACACCGTTCTGGAGCTTAATAAGCGATATAGTATGCAAATAATAAGTATCTATGCTCCCACCAGCAACGCAGACGATGAGGACGTGGAACAGCTGTACGAAGACATAGCAACAGCAAAAATGATGGAAAAGGCACACTTTATAGTCATCATATGCGATTTTAATGCTAAAATTGGAAAAAGAAAACAAGACGATCCGGAACACATCGGAAACTATGGTCTAGGTCAAAGAAATGACAGAGGAGAAAGACTGAAAAACTTCCTTAGTGAAGAGTCGCTTTACTGTTCAAACACGTTCTTCGACAAACCTTCCCAACGCAAATGGACCTGGGCAAGCCCCGACAAGTCAACTAAAAACGAGACCTATTTTATCCTGTCAACTAACCGTAAAATCTGCAGCGACGTATCTGTCCTAAATCGGGTAGACACGGGAAGTGACCATAGAATGGTTTGAGCTTGTTTCCGTGTCGACCTTAAACGAGAAAGGAACAGAATGATTAAGAAATCACGATTCCCAAAAACGAGGAACTGAAAGCAAGGAGAGAGGAATATCAGGAAGAAGTCATAAAAAGACTGCCACCACTGGAAGCTCTTCAGAACGTCAACATAGATCAACTAAATGAAACTATAAAAACATCTATTCATACGGCAACCAAGAAAATCTGTTCAAAGGCGGTAAAACCAAAACATTCAAAATTGAGCACCAACACCATCCAATTGATGAAACAGAGGAGAGAATTGAAAAAAGGGACGCAAGAACATAAAGATGTGAATAAAGCAGTAAAGAAGGCAGTGCGAAAAGATCTAAGAACCCACAGAACAAAAATAATCCATGAAACAATTGAACAAAACAAAAACATGAAAGTTCTCAAATCAAAGCTTTCAATTGGAACAACCACGTTAAATAAACTAAAAGACAAAGAAGGGACTATTGTGTCAACCCCAAAACAAATCTCTCAAGTGATCCAAAAATTCTACACGGATCTCTATTCATCGAAAAAGTCACCAGTTAAAAATGATCAAGAGGCCTCCAATAAAGTGAAAAACGTAGGATCAGAAGAACTGCCTGAAATAACAATTAGCGAAATTAAATATGCCCTTAAAAAAATGAAGAACGGTAAATGTCCCGGGGAAGATCGGATCACGACAGAAATGATAAAGCTGGGAGGAGAAAACATTGTTAAAACACTTCAAATACTGCTAAATAAGTGCCTGGAGGAAACTAGATTACCAGCCGATTGGTACAACGCTGAAGTTGTGCTCCTATTTAAGAAAGGCGACACTAGTAACATCGAAAACTACCGTCCCATTAGCCTGTTATCACATTTGTATAAGCTATATACAAAAATTATAACAAACCGCCTGACACGAAAATTTTATCTTTATCAGCCCGTCGAACAAGCTGGGTTTAGAACTAGGTTTAGTACCACAGACCACCTACAAACACTTACGCGCACTTATAGAAAAGACAACTGAATATAACATCCCTCTACACCTAGCATTTATAGACTTCCATAAGGCATTCGATTCAATTGAAACATGGTCCTTTTTAGATGCCATGAACAATGCTAGAACTCAAGATATAATGCCGTAGTACAAGATATATACAAAAATGATACAATGCACGTCAAAATCGATGAAACCTCAAAAACTCCTAAAATAAACCTAAACAGAGGAGTACGACAGGGAGACACAATATCACCGAAACTCTTCACCCTGGCTCTCGAAGAGGTCTTCAAAAAGCTGAACTGGGAACAAAAAGGTATTAAAATCGATGGATCATTTCTCAACCACCTGCGCTTTGCAGACGACATTGTCCTAATCTCAGAACATCAAAACGAACTAAAGGATATGATGCAACAACTAAATGAGGCCTCAGAAAGTATAGGGTTGAGAATGAACATAAGTAAAACCAAGATCATGTCACCAACCAACATACAATTATCGTTATCAAACACAACTATAGAAAACGTTGACGAATATATATATATATATATATATATATATATATATATATATATATATATATATATATATATATATATATATATATAAAAAACTAATCAAATGTCATTTAATTATTTAAAATAATCAAATTGAAGTACTGAGATTGAAAAATTTTAAATTATCATAAAGAAGCTGTTATTATTGAAATAATCAATTTCCAAAATTATTGTATATTTAATTAAATTATATGATAGAGAAACATTCACAGTACCTGTTAGTATAATATTTTAAATATGAAAGAAATTGTAAAAAGGATATAGGAAACTTTCTAGAATAAAGCCTTCAGGTAACTTGATATTGAAAAATTAATAGAAGGTTATATATAGAGGTATAACATCCGGCTTCAGGCAGTTCATATTTTGCATTGAAGAGATAAGCATCGTCTATTTAAGATATGATTCTTTTGTTTTTGTCATCCATGTTGAAAATTTGAGATTATGTTGATAGCTGAAAGTACAAAATTATAAAAATCATTGATATAAGTGGAATATAAAAGTAAATACCTAAATTCTGTGAAGAAATTGTTATAATAAGTGATAGTATTGTGAAATTTGGTGGTAAATTTCTAATACAATAGAAATCAGTGAGGTTAAGAGAAGAATAAGAGAGAGAGAGAAGTCCCAGTATACCAGAATTCCACAATCATTTACAGAAGGAGGTGAAAGAAGAAGAAAGAACAATCGGACTTATTTGGAATATAAAATAACCATCAGTGAATTTGAGAAACCGTGAGTTTTTATAACATTTTATTGGCCAATTTGACTATTTGATATTTGCAAATACAATAATATAAAAAGGGGATAAATATAAAGGTACCATATTAAGTTAGGAAGAGTTATTATTATTATTAGTGTGAACAATTGAATTGAATTTGTGTATGAATTATTTGTGTTAATAAAATTGTTAAATTACTAAATCTTTAATTAATTGAAGTTTTTGGAGTAAAGTAAAAGATTATAAGGAGAACCTTCCCTGAGAATATAGAGTCAAATAAAATCAAATTATATCAATACAAATATAAATTTAAATTCATAATAAAATAAATAAATTATAGCAAACATAGGAATTCATAATAATTAGCTCACAATAGAGGGCTATAAAACATTGGAATTCATAACAATATATATATATCTTGAGCATGTCATAAAACTGGGGAAAGACAGTCAAAAATTCGAAATAACTCGACGAGTAGGCCTAACATGGGCGGCGTTTGGTACATTGAAAAACATTCTGAAAAACCCAGATATTCCAATAAATTTAAAACGTAAAGTGTATTCTACCCGTGGCAACATACGGCCTAGAGACAATGACCCTTACAATGCGCAGTGCAAACCGCCTGAGAATAACACAGAGGGCAATGGAACGGGCAATGCTTGGAATCTCATTAAGAGATAGGATTCCTAACGAGGAAATAAGAAGGCGAACAAGAGTAACCGACATAGTGCAGCGCGTCGCTGAGTTGAAATGGGGATGGGCAGGACATGTGGCAAGACAGGACGATACAAGGTGGACAAATAAAGTGACCAACTGGCGTCCCAGAGAGACCAAACGGATGGACGATATAAGGGCAGTAGCCGGTAAGAACTGGATACAACTGGCTCATGATCGACATGGATGGAAGACAGTTAGAGAGGCCTATGTTCAGAAGTGGACGGAGGAGGGCTGAAGAAGAAGATATGTATATGTATATGTAGATGTATATATATATATATATATATATATATATATATATATATATATATATATATATATATATATATATATATATAAGAAGCAAAATTATTATCGGTCTAGCCCGCATATGTCGAAGCAGCCGTTGACACGTGTTTCGGACTCATTGGTCCTCATCAGAACGGCGTAGCCAAGTATGCGATGGAAAACCTGGATATGGAACAGCAACAACAAACGGAATCCCCTGCTGCGGAAGACAATCACACATTTGTGGTACATTGCTCGAGCTCTCCGGTTTGGGAGATGCGGTCAAACTCATGACCACGGAGGCGATTAATGCCATCCGCGAGATCCCGGACCGTGGAAACAAACTATAAAGAAGAAATCTATTGCGGGGAAAAATCTTATATATACTATTTTTCCCCGCAATAGATTTCTTCTTTATATATATATATATATATATATATATATATATATATATATATATATATATATATATATATATATATATATATATATATATATATATATATATACTTAAGAAGGATTGGATCACAACAGCGATAGTAAACTCAGTGAACCAATCGTTTTAAGAATCGTTAAAAATATTTTCATAGTTGTACCAAAATAAATTAATACTGAACATCAAGAAGTCTGTGTTTATGACACCTCTTAGGTCCTCATGAGCATGAGAGGGGGCACTGAGAAGACTTTTCAACATTCTTCTGGATAACGGATACCCTAGAAAAGTTCTAAACAATGTGATTTTCCAATCGCATGTCAACAGAGTGTTACCAACGAACCTGGAGCCCTTGACACCTGGGTTGCAGAGCAGCACTGTGGAGCAAGAGATCGTGTTACCCGGTACAGTCGGATTACAGCAGGACCATCCACTGTCAGACATGTCTGTGTCAGTTCTTCCAACAAGGTTTGTTTCGCTTCCTTTTCTTCCTTCCCTTACGAGCAAATTGTCTCACATTTTTGCTGTGGTTGAGAACATCAAGATTGCTAGGTATAACCTGTTTACCAATAGACACATCTTTTCACATTTAAAAGACAGAGTGCCACTCCTGAATCGTTCGGATTGTGTTTATTCCATTCCTTGCCTTGGTTGTCCAGGTATATATATCGGGCAGACTTCTCAGACGCTGAAAAGACGTTTTTCATTGCACAGAAGTGACATTCGGTTGCACCCAGATAGATGTGCCCTTGCCATGCATGCAGCGAACTTTGACCATAATTTCGATTTCGATAGTGCCAAAATTCTAGCTTCACAAACAAATCTTGAAAAACGAAATTTCCTGGAAATGTGTTTTATTAACGAGAACAAGTTATGTGTTAATAAGAAGACAGACATCAACAGTTTGAGCAATATTTACAGCTATTTACTTACCTTCAATGGGCCCAACTCAGATAATAATTTTGATTCTGAACACTCTTTGGAAGAATAAGAAGATCTTTTATGGTTGTCTGGCGGTCGAGCGTGTTGGTGGTATTTCTCTGTGGTTCGTTTTTTGACGTGAATTGTATTTTATAACCTCTTTGTTTTTTGTTTTGTTGAATTCGATGTGTCACAGTATCGCTAGGATCTTAATATGACTAAATTAATATGTATTTTACAAATTGTTCTCTAGAACTTATTATGTACAACTAGCCAATGTGTAAGTATGCTTTTAACTTTGTACCTGTTTATTTGGTCTGATTCGCGTGTAATTTTCAGCATCCTGATGAAGGTCCCAATATAGGGCCGAAATATAGATGTAAATTGGCAATTGGTTGTTTTGTCAATTATCCAGCCCCTCTCTTTGCCGAGTACCCACTTTTTACTTAGTTATATATATATATATATATATATATATATATATATATATATATATATATATATATATATATATATATATATATATATATATATATATATATATATATATATATATATATATATATATATATATATATACAATAAAACTTCGTTTAACCGTCACTCTTCAAACCGTTAGTCTCTGTAAACCGTCATTGCTGTAATAGCATAATAATACTGTAATAACAAAATGCTTCAAGGTGCAATGACGCGTTCGCTTTCTTTACTTACTCTATTACAATAGTTTTTAATTTATTTTCGCTCTGAAATATATTATATTACTGTGAGAGTGATATCTGTTTATAATAAAATTGATTGAAGTCATGTTTTGGAGGAATAATACAGTGTTTCTGTTATCTGTCTATTTGCTCAACCGTCAAGACCACGGTTAATCGAGTTTTTACTGTATACAGGTAGCCATCGGTTTACGCCGGGGTGCCGTTCCTAAAGAAACTGGCGTAAACCGAATCGGCGTAAATTGAACCCAATTATAATGGTAGCTATGGAGTTAGGTTCCTTCTCATAGAAATAGCAATATGCAGGTATAACATTAGTATATATTTTAAGTAAATAAATGTATATATATATATATATATATATATATATATATATATATATATATATATATATATATATATATATATATATATATGTATATATACTATGTAACTGTAAAACCAAAATAAAATTCTCAATAACAAAAACAAAACAATTTTATGAAAAAAGTGTAATTTCACAGGGTTACATATTATCATTTCTCCACGATCCTCACAGAATTCATCAATTCTGATATCAAATTTGATTACAGAATGCTGGAATTCCCTCTCTTGAGATTGAAGAAATATTCTGCAACTCCTCTGCCACCATGCAATTTAAATGTATTTTCCTGTTACCAGACGAGGAGCGTAGCGACGAGTCACAGTCGTTTGGGAATATTATGCTTTTCCCACTAATTATACAATATACTATTACTTTCTCTCCCTTGTAATAGAATAATATTCTCACACTGGCTAGCAATAATGACATTAGCCTTGACGCAGTTGATTGTCATCGTAGTTGCAAATTTGAGTAAGTGTCAAAATTATTGCTGTCACCTTTTCATTCGAAAATATAATAAGTATTATGAATTTATGCAGTGTCAGAGTGTGAAAATACACCACCACACTGGTCACTGTTATCGGATGACGTCGGCTACTGTGTTAGTGGACACAGGAGCAGATATGGAAACACTAAAAAGGCATGGGAGGTGGAAGTCTTCTCAAGTGCCAGAAGGATACATGAAAAATTCGGTGCAAAAACGAATAAATGAAGCAAATAAGTTAGTCTCATCAATTACTGGATCTAATACACGGCTAATCATGCCTTCCACTTCAAATTATGTGACTGTTAGTTCATCTTCTACAAACCACGCAATTGTTGAAAATTCTTCCAATAATGCACCAGTTTTCATTTCGAGAACTGTAGAAATATAACAATTAATACAAAGTAGAATGTTTCTCGAATTATTGAATTATACTGGACCATCAACGTGTAGTTCCCCAGTTGGGCCGGTGAATCCCAATACATGTCCATTGAAACCAGGGATTTTCAAGACGTAGGCGTTATTGTGAATCGACGTAAATGGAGCTGGCGTAAACCGAAGGCTACCTGTATATATATATATATATATATATATATATATATATATATATATATATATATATATATATATATATATATATATATATATATATATATATATATATATATATATATATATATATATATATATATATATATATATATATATATATATATATATATATATATATATATTTATATATAATATATATATATAATATATATATATAATATATATAATATATATATATATATATATATATATATATATATATATATATATATATATATATATATATATATATATATATATATATATATATATATATATATATATTTAACAAATAAAAATCGGGTGAGGGGTCAATGACTATTGGTTGGTTCCTTTTTCTTATTTATTCCTCAATATTTCGTCCCTTATTTGGAGACTTTCTCAAGAGGATC
Organism: Cynegetis impunctata; assembly: GCA_030704885.1. Taxonomy (NCBI): domain Eukaryota; kingdom Metazoa; phylum Arthropoda; class Insecta; order Coleoptera; family Coccinellidae; genus Cynegetis; species Cynegetis impunctata. The sequence goes on along the minus strand of JARQZK010000214.1, from coordinate 31,007 downwards.
TACAACATAATATAATATATTACTAAAATAAACATTGATTGAATAACACTTACAGAAGTGGAAACTAGTCACAAGCTCTAAAATTGAAAAACATTAAAACAAATATAACATCGAGAACAGACATGACACGTAGGTACTGTGTATAAAACGAAGACTGCAAAGTCAAATAAAAACAAACAAATCGATCGACGCACAGGTGGAATATAAACTAATCACCTCTTAAAATGTCTCAAAATATTACAATAGATATTGCTGGTATTGTCAGTGTCGGTCTTAAAATTGACAGAATTCACGCTGGAATTGATGTGGCACATTTCTAAAAATAATCGGCATCTATATTTTTCTTCATGCTCTAAGATTTTAACATCCTCAAACTGAAATTTATGTCCTGTATCCACACAATGTTTCGCTGCCGCGCAAGATAACTTTTTAATTCGAATATCACTTCGGTGTTGAGTCATTCTCTTTTTTAACCACTGTTTCGTTTGGCCGATATATACGCCAGAGCAGCCTGCACAAGGGATCCTGTAAACCACATTGCTGTTAAACGGAAACGGTGTTTTATCCTTAATTTTGGAGAACAGATCGGAAATTTTGATCTGATTGTACTTCGCCAATTTAACAGTTTTAAATTCTGAAAATATTGAAACCACGTAATTCGTTAGTCTCTGAATATACGGAATTCTCCTGAATTTAAAATCTAAAGGAGCTTCTTCGGTTGGTCCGTCGTATAATCGTGTGTTATGAATAAGCTTATGCAGGATATGCCTTGGATATCCGTTATTCAGAAACATGTTCAAAAGCCCATTCAAATTTTCCCTATGGAACCTTTCATCGCAAATGCGTAATATTCTATTCTTCATAGCAGTGACTACGTTGAACTTTTGATTTGTTGGATGGTTGAAATAGAAATTGAGAAAACGTCCTGAAGCTGTCGGTTTTTGATACCAATTCAGGATAACTTCATTATCATCCAATCTTATGACTAATGTGTCCAAAAATGGAACACTTCTGTTATTTTCTAAACCTAATGTGAACTGCAAGTGATCGTCAAATGAATTGAATATGTCCAAAGTAGTCGCAACATGTGATTCAGGCACGGCACAAATGAGATCATCAACATACTTGTAGATAAAGGGCACTTCAAAAGGCAGCAGCGGAACAACGTTATCCAGCAAATGATCCATTACTATCATAGCCAGAACTGGACTTATAGGTGATCCCATAGGAGTGCCAAAAATTTGTTTATAAAACTTTTCTTGAAAAGAAAAATATGTATTTTCAAAAATCAATCGAATCAAGCGCAAGAAGTTCGATTTTTTGATGGAAGTGTATCTGTCAATTGATTGCCAGTTATTCTCGACAATCAGCAAAATGAGGTCTACAGGTATATTCGTGAAAAGCGATACCACGTCTAAGGAAAGCAAGACGTACCCGTCAGGAAGAATGACGCCTCTCATGAGATCCACAAAATCAAATGTATCCTTAACATTATACTTCGACTTATTGTCAAAGGTCTCACCCAGTATATTGGCCATGAATTTGGATAGTCGGTAAGTCACAGAATTTATCGAACTAACAATGGGCCGTAAAGGAATGTTTTCTTTATGAATTTTTGGAAGACAGTACAACTTAGGAAAAAGTGAATTATGTATTGTCAAATCCTTAGCCTGCAAATTATTCAATTCAAGATCTGTGTGTAATGTTTTAACTAGTTTATTGTATTTTCCTTGAATTGACGTTGTCGGATCTCGGTCTATTTCAATGTATGTCGTTCTATCTTCAAGCAATTTCAACGTTTTGGTAACATATTCTTCTCTTCTCATAACAACACTACACCCTCCCTTATCAGCCTGTATGTCAAGCAATTCCGGATTCGCCCGTAGAAATGTTTTTGTTTTTCGGTAAAGTGAATAAAATCTTGACGACACCTTGCGTGATCTGTTGATAAAATTGGTCAAAGAATTTGTAACCTTCGCTCGTGTTATATCTCTATGTTGATCAGGTACCTCCGAAATGATGTTCTCAACATCCGCCATAACTGAAAAAGTTATCTTGCGCGGCAGCGAAACATTGTGTGGATACAGGACATAAATTTCAGTTTCAGGATGTTAAAATCTTAGAGCATGAAGAAAAATATAGATGCCGATTATTTTTAGAAATGTGCCACATCAATTACAGACCGACACTGACAATACCAGCAATATCTATTGTAATATTTTGAGACATTTTAAGAGGTGATTAGTTTATATTCCACCTGTGCGTCGATAGATTTGTTTTTATTTGACTTCGCAGTCTTCGTTTTATACACAGTACCTACGTGTCATGTCTGTTCTCGATGTTATATTTGTTTTAATGTTTTTCAATTTTAGAGCTTCTGACTAGTTTCCACTTCAGTAAGTGTTATTCAATCAATGTTTATTTTAGTAATATATTATATTATGTTGTAGATCCTCTTGAGAAAGTCTCCAAATAAGGGACGAAATATTGAGGAATAAATAAGAAAAAGGAACCAACCAATAGTCATTGACCCCTCACCCGATTAATTTTTATTTGTTAAATTAACCTAAGGGTCGAAAAGGTATCAAAATTTTATTTTATATATTTATATATATATATATATATATATATATATATATATATATATATATATATATTTATATATATATATATATATATATATATATATATATATATATATATATATATATATATATATATATATATATATATATATATATATATATATATATATATATATATATATATAAAATAATATTGATTTCATTGTCTGAAACTTGATGAAAGTGGTGATAGTTATAATAAATTACTACTACTATTACTAAACAAAATCTTGATAGAATTGATGATAGAAACTATCCGCACTGTTAGAAATAGTAGTTTAACAATCTTACCAAGATGTTAAAAATTCTTCCCTAGGCCAAACCTTGCCATTTTCATCTATTATTTGATTAATGATATGTTTGGTATCTTCAGTAGAGTTAATATCCTCACTTGTTTCGTTCTTCACAGAATTGACGAAATTCATGTTTGTCAGAGGATCACATTTTTCTTGAGTAATTAGTTTTACCTGCATCGAGGAGCGCATCTCGCTTAAATCGTCAACTTTGGTCATGGTGCATGCAACGTTTTCATTTTGTATGTGACAATTGTTTGTCGAATGGGGTTCCTTCTTTAGTTCTTTATATTTCATCTCAGTCAAATCATTTTTCACTCCAGCATTGAAAATATATGTACTGTACAGTCATCTCCGGCGTTAAAATCCACACTTATTTCTGTCTTGATAGAACAATAATTCCTGTAACAAAAAAGACATATATGTAACCATTTCATTGAGGGACTTCATTTCAAGTAATGTTCATTTAACCATTAAAGAGCATCTATGTGGTTTTCACTGGTAAAACCATTATAATAATTATTCATATAATTGAGCTATGTACCAATAAAATAAATTCATAATGAGTTTTCCTTGTGGTAGTAGTTATTGTATAACTAAAATACTATAATGCAAACTCATAAGCCTTTAGACTGCTAAAATAGGTTTTCATTTAAGACTAGTTTCGCATGCTGTAGCATTATCAAGTAAAAAAATTGTACTAATTTCATTTATTAATTTATTATGTTCCAATCGATAGCTTGAGTAGAGTTCATGATAGAAGAAATTACCTTCATCTAGAAATAATATATAGATACACAATTATTGATCCTTATAAACAATTGTGTAACATTGTTTAGGATGTCATAATAAACAGAACGAAAAATTGAATTAAAATTCACACAATATTAATTACATCAGAGTAACTCAAGAACTCTGATACCCAATAATAGGCTATTGACAGAAGTAACGATGTAACTCCCTTTTCAAACAGACAAATATTTTGCAACCTCATAGTTGATGGCAACTGATTAAAAAATTCAATAGCCTGATAGGAAGGTGAGTATATAAACTTTTGTAGTTCTATGCTCAGGGATAAAGAGATCTCCAGTGTTTCTTGTTACATAGTCATGATTACAATGCAGTTTGGTAAAATTACATTATTTTGCTTTTACATAAAATTAGCATTTATAAATATATAAACAATGTTATAGTGTAGCGCCCGGGGGTTTTAGCCTCGGACTTTTTTTACAGCGAATGAATTTATACGATCGAAGTAGGATTTTGTTTCTTATGATATAAATTGCAAAGTTTACAAAAAAATTTTTTGTGCTTTTGAATCTTTCATTATTTAAGTTTCCTTTATATATTTCTTCTTTATGTATACTTTAGATTTCACCTATATAGATATAGTGGACCATATTTCAAAGATACCTGAGAGTATTTAGGGCCGTAGGGATCTTGAAAAGGTAGTAAAACGTGGAGGGGAGAACGGTACCGGCAGTTGCAATGTACAACTGAACGAAATTTCTCTGGTAATTTAGTTATAAATAACATGTGTTTGGTACATGTTGTGTATATTTACAAGCGAAAATTGTGTAATTTTACAATAAGATTTTGTATGTTTACAAGTGAAAATTGTGTAATTTTACAAATAGTAAAATCTAGAGATTATATTTTCCTATTAAACTTCTACATAATAATAAATAAAATGCAATAAACTATTTAATTATTTTCTACAACAGCTTTCAAACAATGGATAAACCAGGGACTAGTAATATCACCGATGAGCATAGTTGTATAATATGCGAAAAATTTGTTTCATCTTCTAAAATCGATTCAGATTTGGAAGATATTATAAAAATAAGTAGAGGAGTAGCAACGTTGAGAACTGCTTCAAGCGAACGAAAGGATGGATTGTTACCTCACTTACAAACTGAAATTGTGTATGCTCATACACATGTACATATTTGTCGGCAAAAGTATATCAGTAAAAAATATATTGAAATGTATAAGAAGCCAAATGAAACTTTATTTTCGCCTCCGAAAAAGAAGCACTTTGATTGAGAAAAAAAATGCTTCCTTTGTGGTCACGAAGCTGATGAAGAAAGAGAAGCAAAATTAAATAATAATCGGCGAAGACAAATTTCATACATCAATACTCCAACTTCAAGTGACACCGTTGTGAATTTTATTGCCGTACAGAAAAATGATAATTATCGAGAAATTCATAAAAGAATTTCTGGAGTAGTAGATTTACATCAGACACTTGAAGCAAAATATCATGCAGCTTGTAACCACTTACTCAAAAATTCTATTTACCTGAGTAATGTTGTAAAGAAAGTTGCACCAAAAACTTTGAGCATTGTCACATCAATGGACCACATATACAATAACATAGAGGAAAATTATGACTGCCAATGACTATGCAAGAATTGAAAAATGCTATCACTACTGAGTATATCCCCGATGAAAAAACTATTAGAAAACGACCTCTATCATGATGATATTGTTATATCAAGTAAATTTGGATCCAATACCATTTTATATTTCAAAAAAATTATCCACAATATATTAACAGAAAATCGGTATAATCAAAAACATAACAGTAAAGAAGAAGAGGAGCTTCATATATTGAAAGCGGCTAGCGAAATTATTAGGACGGGCATGAGAGTGATAATGAAAATTATACACCAAGTGACAAAATGCTTGAAAATATTGATGACTCAATTCCAAAATACTTAAATTTTTTACTGTCGGAAATAACATCAAAAGATTGAAAAAATGAAATCGAAACAGTTCTATCGCACATGCTATAATATCAGCTGTGCGACCAAGATCATTTGTATCACCTCTGCATATTAGTTTAACTATAATGATATGATAATCATTTCCCTTAATTAACTTCTGATTCCCGATTATTATACCTATATAAATATACTAATATATTAATTTGTATGAATTTGCTAAAAAATATCACCAATGGCATCTTTTGACCTAGAACAGGTAACGAACTACGCCGGCCTAAGTGCGCGCTCAATCATCAACTATTTTTTTCTATTTCAATCAAGATCACAATTTTTCAATAGGTAAACTTTTATAGAGTTTTTGTTTATCGCATCAATGTGACTACACCAATTCAATCTACTATTCATGTGGACTGCTAAGAATTTAATAGAATCCTTGGACAATAGTGTTCAAATATCTTTTTTTCAGTCACCCACTTCCAGTATCTCTTCAGTCATAACAAATACATTAAGTTTTTCCAAAATATTTGTAAACAAATTCAATGAAACAAAATAAATTTGTGTAGATCCCTTCAATCTGAAACCATGTTGACTGTCTAGAATCATATCAAACTTAGTCAAGAAAGTTACCATTTCATTGAACACTATTCTTTTGAAAGAGTTTGGGAAAATATTCTAAGAATTGAAACTGGACGATAATTGGATATATCATAATCATTTTTCTTGAAAACAGATATTATTATAGTTGTTTCAATAGATCAAGAAATATTCCACTGGCGACTGAACAATTTATGAATTATGCCAAATGATGGGAGATCGGAACAGCTATAATTTTCAAGGCCTTTACTAATACACAGTCCGTACCAGTACTCTTTTTATCTTTAATTGCATAATGACAATAGCAACTTCTTGTTATGTAACAGGAAAAAAGAAGAAACTACAGTTTTGCATTCCAGATACAGTACAAAATTGTGATCTCCATTTGCCATAATGTTCAAATAAGTTTTTTGCGCTTACAGTAAAGAAATATTCTCGAAATACAGACAACTTTGTCTGTATCTGAGATAACTAATCTATCATTATTTTGTTTGAGGGAAGGTTTTGTGAAGCTATTTCAGTTAGTCTCACAATTAACAATCAAACAGATCGTTCTGCCCCTGTTCTCTGATATATCAATGAGACTTTCATGATATTTAAGCTTAGTATCCATCAGCATATGCTCTTCTTGAAATATGTCTATATCTCCAGTCTATAAACACTAATTATAGCAAATGAAAGGTCCTGAATGCTTAACTTTATAACACACAACTCACAATGCAACTCCCTAATGGAATCTGGAAACTTCAATTTACGAAACACTATCAGATTTCACATAAATCATAATGGTTTGATAATAACCTGGTAAATATGGAGTTATGTCCAGAAACAACGATTTTTATAATATTTATCTCTTGCTTGTTTTGGGCTGGAAAAGCAGAATAGGCTCTCAGATTTTGTCGCTTTTTCAATGTTTTTTTACTCAAAATACCTCAATATATCGTCAACAAATAACTTACTCATTTATGTTATGGGCGGCCAGTATAGAAGGTCACTGTCAGTGTTACCACAGACCACAGAGCAAAGTGAGATCATGGTACAGAGTTGCTAGAATAGGCATGACGACAGTATCAAAAAATTGTCGATTTAATGGTTTTAGGAGAAAATTCATACTAAAAAAAATTTAAAACAATGCTTTAGTTTCATTTAAAATATTCAGATTACTAAGATTTTCAATAAAATAAAACATTAAAATACTGCAATCGGCCATTCTGACTGAAACACCAATCACAGCGCATGACGTCACGCTTAGCTAAACTCCGCTGTCAGTACTCTCATTCACTGTCTTTTGTTGTTGTGAATACTACTGATTACGCATTTGGATTGATTTTTTATTATTTTACGTGTGATTTATCGACTCCATTCTACTATAACAATGGAACCAAGCTTTGTTAAGGCAAATAGCTCAAATTTGCCCTGGATTGATGTATTAATGTTGGGCGATTTCCTCCCAACAAATGAAGAATTTTGCTCGTCTGAGTTTAGAAACGTGAGAACTTCCTTGTAAGTAAATTGTATTTATCTTTACCCTGGATACATCCAATTTAGATATAGGTAATCAAACCCGTTTTGAACTCGTGCGAGTTTATTTTACTTTCATAGGTTGTTTTTACAATAAACTTGTCATTGTTTATTTTTGAGGTAAGCTCCCTCACAGCTTGTAAGTTACCATTTCAGAGTTAATAACATGTTAAGACCCGATAAAACAACTACATTTCTGTAATCAATAAGCACCTACTAGTACTAGTAGTATTTGTCCTCATAGAAAACACCTAAAATCTGATAAATCACCAAGTCAAATGTATTTGTTCTAATTAATTTCTGTCTTAAAGACCATCATATGAGGATGATGCAATCAGTTGTGTGCAACTGAAACGGGAAGGAAACATTTATACAGTAAAGTGCAAGATTTGCCCAGAGCAAATATATATATATATATATATATATATATATATATATATATATATATATATATATATATATATATATATATATATATATATATATATATATATATATATATATATATATATATATATATATATATATATATATAAATATATATATATATATATATATATATATATATATATATATATATATATATATATATATATGGTTTCAACGTGCGAGCTTAAATCACTTATTTCTTATTATTTTCTTGTTTGGAACATGTACAAATACTTTGTTGGGTGTTCTTATTGATGTGTTTTTACACTGCGGTACTGCACACCACTCATAATTTTTGGAAGTCATTTTTATCACACGAATTAATTTGACGTATTGTTTACTTTCTTCGCCACGCATAGACACAATGATATGTTTACCTAAGCGTGACGTCAGATCGACGCCATGACACATGCGAGCTGTTTTCGCGCGCTTTTGAAATAACATTAGAAGAATGGCTTTAAACTTCGTTAAACTTAAGTTGATTACCGAAATGAAGTTTTTTTTGTGAATAGTAAATGTGTACCCACATTAAGGAACAGTATTTCAAAATCTTTCGTCACGCCTATTATCAATTTATTTTCTGTATGCAGCTGAAACAAGGTTTGATGCTAACTTAAAGAAAGGAGGGAAAACAAGATAATTCATAACATTCATTGTTGCCAACCCCAGCATAGTAACAAAACTGGATACATGCTTTGCAAAAACTGTAAATATTGGCCTCTGAAATCAAGATCGTAGCGCCGGAACGGCTAATATCGGTACTACTCTATGGGCCATTAACGGTATGTTTACATTGCTTGGTAATGGTATATACTGTTACGAATTCGGGTTCGCTAGGATGATTTCCAATAACTAACTAAATTCAATTAATAAACAAATCAGTATTTATTAACACAACAGTAATTCTGACAATAACCACACTTTTCCAATAACTGTCACTACTTCAAAACACAAGCTTCGCTCTCCTTTTTCACACGGTAATTCACTGTAGACTGTCCTCCGTCTCTTCTATGGTCGTCTTTTATATACTTGGCATTCCTTCGAGAAGCTTCCAGAATGTTCTAGTCTTCGAATTAAGAGGGCGGTTACTTCTACGTCCATCGAATATTCTAGAACACACAGAGTCGGCTTTAGTCATTTTCGTAACACTGACCCCCTCTTAAGTTTGATCGTCCCAATCAAAATCTTCTGATACACCTCCACCGTGATACTTTGCTAGCCTATCTAAATGTACAACTTTAGGCTTCATCCTAGGAGTGCGTTGGATTCGGTAGACAACATCATTAATCCTCTTTGTGACTTTATAGGCTCCTTCCCATTTCTGGCTCAATTTAGGTGATAACCCTTTCTTTCGCTGGGGATTGTACAACCATACTAAATCTCCTTCTTTAAATCCGGCTGATTTCGCCCTCAAATCATATCTGGTCTTCATTCTGTCAGTACTAGCATCTATCTTATCCCGGGCGTGCTCATGAATCTTTCTTAGGTGCAGTCTCAATTCATCTGAATAAGTCTTTATTTCTGTGTATCTTCGGGAGTACCGAACAGCAAATCACATGGCAAACGTAATTCTCTACCAAAGAGTATCTTTGCTGGAGTATGACCTGTGGAATCATGAACCGATCCTCGATAAGCCATCAAAAGTACTGGCAAATGTCTGTCCCAATCCTTCTGGTGATCAGCCACAACCTTCGACAGGTATTGTTCCATGGTGCGATTGAATCTTTCCACCATTCCATCAGACTGTGGATGTAATGGAGTGGTTCTGGTCTTTCGGATGTTCAATATCTCCATCACTTTCTTAAAAACTTCGCTTCCGAAGTTTCGTCCTTGGTCTGAGTGCAATTCCAGTGGAACCCCGTATCGGGATATGAACTGATCTACTAGTATACGTGCGACGGTCTCAGTCTCTTGGTTCGGAAGAGCATAGGCGTCAGGCCACTTGCTGAAGTAGTCCATGATAACCAGTATGTATTTATTCCCATCGTTATAAGTTGGAAAAGGCCCTGCAACATCAATAGCGATTCTCTCAAATGGAAGCCCTATTTTGTATTTCTCCATTTTTCCATGAGTTCTCTTTGAGGGTCCCTTAGTAGCTGCACATGTTGGACATTTTCTGCACCAAGCTTCTACGTCATGACGGCAGTACACCCAATAAAATCTTTCCCTTATCCTTGCAATTGTCTTATTCACGCCAAAATGGGCCCTGAGCTTCCAGCGTGAATTTCCTGTAGAAGTTCTTGCACTTTGCTGGTTGGTACCACTAAGAGGGTTTTGATTTCTTTACCATCCGGACTTTCCCATTTCCTTTTGAGTAAACCATTTTCAAGAATTAAGGAATCCCATTGCGCCCACAGTGCCTTCGTTTTAGCTCTCATTGTTGAAATATCTTTCTAGGTGTGTCTACGGTCGAGTCTTTTCCATTCGCTGAGATGCTTTATTTCAGGATCTTGTTCCTGTGCCTCAATTAATTCTTCTGTCGTCCATCCCTGTTTCAAATCGATGGTAGTTCGCCTTCAATCGATTATTCCTTCTTTCATTTCAATTTTCTTGCAGTGGCGACATTCTTCTTTGCATGGTCGTCTAGACAAAGCATCAGCATTATTATGGATTTTTCCTCGTCGATGTTCTACTTTGCAGTTATATTGTTGCAGTCTTTCTATCCATCTTGCGATTTGGCCCTCTGGAATCTTCATCTGCAATAACCATTTTAGTGCTGCATGATCAGTCCGAACCAAAAATCTCCTTCCATAAAGGTACTTGTGAGAATGCTCTATGGATTTTATCAGAGCTAACAATTCCTTTCGAGTAACGCAATAGTTTCTTTCTGATTTGTTGAAAATTTTGGTGTAGTATTCGATGACTCTTTCTTCGCCTCCTTGTACGTGACAAAACAGACCCAATGTCCATATTGCTAGCATCCCTATCTAGAATAAATAGCCCCGAAGTCTGTGGATACGACAAAATAGGGCTTGAGCAAATTGCAGCTTTAAGTTGTCGAAATGCTGCCTCACACTCTCTTGTCCAGTTGAAGATGGCTTTATTTTCCGTCAGTTTATGTAATGGTTTAGCTATATCAGCAAACTTATCTACAAATCTCCGATAATAGGTACATAGTCCTAGAAAACTTCAAACCTCTCGGTCTTGGCCATTCTCTTACTGCTTCGACCTTATCCTCTGATGTATTTATTCCGCTAGATGATATTGTATGTCCTAGAAAATATAACTGATTTTGAAATAGGCAACACTTTTCATAATTCAATTTCAAATGAGCATTTCTAAAACTGCTGAAAATTTCGTATAACCCTATACGACAAGCTCCTGTGTCGATCCGGTGGGCAACTAAACCAGTTCCTTCGAGTTCTTGGTCTTCAAAGAGGTCGCTTTCTTCGTGGATAAATTTTCGAGCCAATTTTATCTGTTCTGATGATAAATGTTTCCATGAAGTCTCCAATTTAGTGAAATCAACATACTTTTTCTTAGTTTTCTGTATATCAGCTGGTTCCTCACATCGAGCTATCCACGACACTGGTTCCAATATGGCCACTGTTTTTCCTTCTTCAATATTCAGCTGTTCGTTACTAATATTAGCTACACTTACAGGGATGTTTCGTTTTGTCAGAGATAAAGTCCTAGCCGTTAAAAATGTACAGTCTAGTTTAGGTTCGATGAGTCCAACACACCACCCAGGATTGTGTTCTGGTCTTACATAGATAATATGCTCTGAGCAAGCAGGTATCTTATAGACTTGAATTGTTTTCAGACTTACTTGATTTTCATTGGAGCCATAGTTTGGAATGAATTCCTCATTTCCAATCTTTAAAATTCCAGTATTCTTCTGGTAGACTAATCCATATTTTTTCACAATGTCCATACCCAAAATAAACTCATCAGTAATGTCTGCTACAAGAACTTTGTGTGGAATCTGCAATCTTCCCCCAATTTCCAATAAAATCTCAGCTTCTCCACGAATATAGCTCCTTTGACCAGTTGCTGTCTTCAGAGTTATATTGTACCTCATTGGAGTAATTTTAGATGTTGGTAATATATCAGGCCTAACTAATGATACTTCAGCGCCAGTATCAACAATTACCTTCACAGGTTGTCCTGAGATAGAGCCATTAACTGATAAGCTTCCACCTGCAATGCCTCTAATTAAAACGGTCCTGGGGGCTTTTACTTCCCCAGTCAGAGTTAGCCCCTTTACTCTGACTGGTGGTAGTTTTCCTGATTCCTCCTAGGTGCTGGTGAGGATGATCTTCCTCTCTTTCTGAAATCATTTCTGCCTCTGTTCATTCTGGAACGACATTCTCTACTAGTGTATCCATATTTTCCACACGAGTAACATTCACCCTTAAAAGATACTCGGTTCTTTACAAAGGAAGAAAGAAGTTTGTCTAACCGTTCCAATACTACTCCAAGTGTTTTATTTTCCTCTACTTCCACTTTTCGAGCTCTGTGTGTTGCTCGGTTATTACAAGATGTTAGTTTTGCTGTTTCAAATTCCAGAGCCCTCACTAAAACATCATTTCCTGTTCTTGGTCTCAACATTTTCAGATGTTGAATCAGGTCGGTGTCTTTTAACCCATTAACACTAATTTGACACTCAATTGCTCAAGGATATCATCTGGAGCCATTGGGTAGGCTAACCGAGTCAACTTTTCTACTTCGGCCTGAAATTCTTGAAGTGATTCATTTGCCACTTGATGCCTACCTTCTAATTGAGCCTGGTACAACATTTCTTTATTTTCATCTCCATATCTCAACTCTAGTGTTTTTATTAGAGTTATGAGAGTCCTGCTCTTTTACTGACAATTTTTGTAATAGTTCTGCAGCTTTACCTCTGAGGGACAAAACCAGTTCTACTGCTTTCATTTTATCTGCCCAACCATTAGCTTGGGCTGCTGCTTCAAACTGCCGTTTGAATATTGGCCAGGAAGAATCTCCATCAAAAGTAGGTGGCTTCGAAACTCTCAGTCTGGGAACTTGATTTGACGTTACTTTTAATTCATTTTTTTCCATTGTTGATATTCGCTTTTCTAAGTTATGCAATTGCTCTTCCAGGTCTTCCTTCCATTTACTATTTCACCTCTCAATTTCACATTATCCTCCTTCCTACCTCTGTCCAGATCTTCCAGGATTTTCTGTAATCCTTGTAATTCTTGCTACCGACGTTTCTGCTCATCTAGTTTTTCTTGCTCTCGACGTTTCTGTTTTTCTAATTTCTCCTGTTCTCGACATTTCTGCTTTTCCAATTTCTCCTGTTCTCGACATTTCTGCTCTTCCAATTTCTCACTTTTTCACTTCAGAGTGTAGACTGTCCTCCCAACACCTCTAGTGTAGGAGGTGTTGGTCCTCCGTCTCTTCTATGCCGTGTTGCCAGCAATCTGAATTGCAAGGTACAAACATTGAAGATGAAAAGGTACAAATTTACATAGACGGTACAGTTTGAATATAATTTAATTCATGGCAATTAGTTGTGTAGTATGCTAATTCTTGACATATGTTTCATGTTTCCGTCTCTAAATAATGATTTTTTAGTTATTAACGTAACAAGGCCGATATGTAGCAAATAACGGATGAGGTTGGATATTGTATATATATATAACTAACCGAATCCGTTATTTGCGTATCGGCCGTGTGTCGTTAAAAATTTTTCGTAATCCCGTTGAAAGATTATATTATGATTCCGAAGAAAGAAAAAAACCCGTACCTCGCAATTCTAAAGAAAAATCCCAACGTCGTGCACTCTGTTGTCATGGAACAGTTTGACAGTTTTATAAACAACGTCAGTTTTTTGTGTTCTCAAGTTCGCTTTAACGACGACCATTGATGAAATTGAGAAACAAAATCAAATTCCTTTAGAAATATTGGGAGAATCATGTGCAGTGCAGCGAGTGTTGATTAACTGCCGAAAATAACTCAAGAGCGATATCAAAAAGAATATGAAAATTTTGAAATGTGGCGTAAAAGCAAGAATGTAAAGGTGGTTAATGAAGATGTATTATTAGCCTATGCCAAATGAAAATCAGAGGTTTATTCTACCAACTCGCTGTGGACCAAGATTTCAATGTTGTTATTGTAAGCAGAATGATGTTTTGAAATAAATATTTGAACAAGTGATTTCTTAACGGCCGGCGGCCGTTAACACTGACTTTTCAATTGTCATCTGAATACCGTTAAATCAAAATAACAGTATGGGATTACGAAAACTATTTTTAGGGATTTTACTTATATGTTTTGTGGTTTTTACCAGCCGTCGACGGATGACGTGTCTCTGCTATTCTGCAAACTTTTTGAAGTTTTAACGGGCAACCGTATATTCAATCAACCGATTCTTTTTTGTGTGAAGGACTTGAAATGAATATTGACTAGAAAAATTGAATACATTCACATTATTATTTATATAATTACACTTTTGTACCTCTATAAGTCATATTTAATTTTCTTACTCATCAAATCCCAAGAAGGTTTAAAACTGTAACAGTTCAAATCTATTAGTTCTTTTGCCATCAGCAAAGCATTACAGTTGTCTGGTAGTAATCTACCTAGTTTTCGATTTCATCAAATTTAATTGAGAAAAACCCTTCACTTCTGTACCTTCACTTTTTTTAATTTTATACAACTCAAACCAAAATTATGAAAAATCTAACTTTGACAATTTATTTTTAATCATTATTGGTAAACTAGATATCTCCCTATACTCACTACTAATAGTTTCTAGGTCAGTACAAAAATGACGAAACTGCCTTAAAAGAAATGTCAATGTAGGACTATCATTCAAAGCTATTTCTGGATTAGTACCCCAAAATTTCTATAGTCTTCTAAATTTTGAAATCGCTTTCTTATCTGTAAACATTTGTCTTTAAATTAAACTTAAAAGGAAAACGGAAAGATAAAGATATATTATATGTCATATGATAGGACGGCGATGGAGGACGCGGACTGATTACAGCACAAAACAAAGGATTACAGATCAAATACTAATAAAAAGTACAGAGTGACAGCAAAGTTACAGAACATGTTCTAAGGATAAGAATGTTCCCAAGATGTTTCTTATGTGGTGATACTGGTCATTTTATGAAACAGAACATAATGACAACTGTACAAATGAAAAACCTTGCATCACGGATAAAATGTAAGAAGGTACCTAAAGTAATGCGGTAGTACACCGGTACAAATCGCTTCTAAAAGTACGATTTTTGTACCAAAGTACCACCACTGGCAACGCTGCTTCTATGGTCGCTTTTATACGTCTCGTCATCAAAGAGTCTTTGCTCGTCATTCCATTTAGAAGCTTCCAGTCTTCGAATTAAGAGGGCGGTACTTCAACGTTCATCGAATATTCCAGAACACACAGAGTCGGCTTTAGTCATTTTCCATTTTCGTAACAATACGTTCATTTCATTTTGAGTTTTCGAAGGTTTTGGGGTCTGAAATTAAGATCGTAGCCTTAGCGCCGGAGCGGCTTATATCGGTACTAATCTATGAGCCATTGACGGTTTGTTTACATTGTTTGGTAATGTATATACGTTCATTTCATTTTAAGTTTTCGAACGTTTAGCTTCGTAATTTGTGTTTTTTTGGACTTCGTATTTTCCAGTGGTTCATTCTTTTTCGATTGAGGACAATATTATCTCTGTTCAACAGTAGATAACCTACCTACATCAAGTTGAAATTTACACTGAGTTTTTATCATTGAACATGAAAATCAATAATAAAATAAAGAAGAGGACGAATAAATTAATTGGTTAGAAGAACTATGTATACATCATGAAAATGCTGTATGATAGAACACCTATTTATTTAAAAAGTAAGAAAAGTTTCAAGAAAATAGCTGACATGGCTACTTTCATTACCAACTGAAGAGGTTTTGAGTATAATGGACAAAACTAAGTACTCACCAGCAAAACTGAAAGAAACAACATGAAATAAAAGAAGAATTAACATGAATACTCTGCTTGAATGGTTTGTGTTATATATATGTATGTACAAGGTATGTACACTAAAATGGTTATATATTATTCTATGGTTTCACTTAGATAAAATAACATTGTATCAATGGGTGGATTCGCGTTGGGCGCTTACACGCTTTAAGCGCTCACGCTTAGAAGCACAGATTATTGGCGTTCGTGTTGGCCTACTAGCGCTTAGATACGCTCACGCTTTGAGCATTAACGGTGAATTTCAGATCTTCTTTTTACTCTTAGGTAGGCAAAAGCCCGATAGTTCACGCAAATACACTATGCTTTAACATTTCCCTACAAATTTATTAATTATCGACAACAAAAGTTAGGTTAGCTTACGCTAGTGTTAAGCGTTTGTGAGCGCGAGTCGACCACAGAGAACGAAGCTTATAAGCGCTTAAAGCGCCCAACGCGAATGCACCCTCTATGATTAATACTGATAAATGTACATTCCAGAGGTTAAGGCTAACGAAACTAGTCACGTTTAATTAGCTCCGTACTTTTCCGAACTTTTTCCTTCATATTGTGAGTGTTATCCTTTCAGAAATTCTTATCTAACATTAATTTGTGGTGAGTCTAAAAATCCAATACAAATAGTTGATTAGCTTGTTTTTGGCAATTACTTCCGTAGTTACTTGATTACATAAGCTTTAATAGTGGTAGATTTTTCAAACGCCCTTGCTTTGAGCAAGGGGAAAAATGGGAGAAGAGCGGGGGGAAACACTTATGTTTCCCCTTGTTCAACCCTACCTATCTAAAAATGCTCAATTAATTTGGAAAAATTTTATAATTAAAAAACAGATTTCTCCAGCGGACAATAATACGTTGGTTGGAGAATGAACTAACATAAAAAGTAGTACAGATGTTCGTGATAGCTCATTACTTCAAGATATTGAATCCATGGAAGCAATAATAAATTTGATATCGTTATCATCGTCGCAATCTGTTAATGAATTGAATTAACATGTTAAAGATTCAGACCGTTCTCGTACAATTGAAAATTTATCACAGCTAAGGTATAAAAACACAGATAAAGGTCCGTATTCAGTTATTATTAAATCCAAAATTAGTAATATACACCCAATGAATATTAGAAAATTACTTGCTTTGAATAAAATCGGTGGTATTAAACAGCTGAATAGAAAAGGTGCAAATAAAGTAGCAGTAGTTTTTCAAACCTTCACGCAAGCTAATGACTTTGTACAAAACAATTTCTTTGATGATTCGTTCTTAACTTACGTTCCATCTCAGTTGGTCACATGTAGAGGTGTAATCGGTGATGTAGGGTCAGAGGTCCTGGAAGCAGATATTTTAGAAGGTGAATCACCAGTGAAAATAGTTAGCGCTAGACGTTTAAACAGACGGAAAGTAGTTGATGGGGAGGTAACTTATGTTCCATCCGCTTCATTTCTAATTACATTTGCAGGTAATTTAGTTCCTAAATATTTAGGTATATGTTACAACAGGAAAGAGGTCAATTTGTACATACAACCGGTTATACAATGTTATAATTGCTTAAGATATGGTCATACAAAAAAATTATGTCGTGGGAAGAAACGTTGTCGAAGATGTGGTGAGGGCCACCAAGAAAATGATTGCGAACATGATATTTCTGATGCTAAATGTGTTTTTTGTAAAAATAATAACTCGCACGGATCAACAAATAGGGCCTGTCCAGAATATAAACGTCAGAAGTTGATTAGGGAAAAGATGGCGATAGATAACCTGTCTTACTTTGAAGCTGAATCATTTTTCAAATCAGAAAATACGAACATTAATAGGGACTCTAGATCATTTCTGGCATTATCTTCTCAGCCAAATAATATTCAGAGAGAAAGAGAAACTGTTGATGTTCAAAATCGAAGATTACTGTTAAAAATGCCTCCAAGACAATCATACAGTGTAACTGCTTCCTCATCTGCTCAGAAAAGAAAATTACAAGTATCTCGGGGTATGACAGGGAAAAACATAAAATGGCTATTATTAATTTTAATACAAATTCTCTTCCTAATGGAATAGCTCTTCAAAAAGCTACAACAAACAGAAATGAAGGTTTAACTACGTGTGGTAGTCAAGGAAGTAATCCTGAGTATTAGTACGTGGAGGACCTGATGGCGGAAGTGGATTCTTACTTAACCCAAGATACTCTAACAAACATTATTAATACATATATTATTATTACAAATATTAATACAAATATTAAATCTATTAAATCAATTATGCAAGAACTCTCTCAAAGAATTCATAGAAATCCTTCTCGTTCTGAGGAGGATTTCTACTAACAATTTTTATTACATTTATGATCCTCAATCACAATTCTAATCAATTGAATCAAAATTGTTTCCATTATAATTCTAATCAATGTGTATAGAGAGGTCCACCCTTATAACTTGGATCTCCCAGATGAGATACATGTGGTGTTAATACAGATTGGACATACTACGTTTGCTAGTCTAAATATTCCACCGCAAGTCAATCTTCGGATGGAGCATCTGGAAGAACTCATGATTCATATACAACTCCCCTGTGTTATTTTAGGAGACTTTAATGCACAACATCCAATGTGGGGTTCAGGTGTCCTGAGCCCAAAGGGCAGGCTTCTGGAGTCTCTAATAGATTCACATGATTTAATTATTATGAACGATGGTTCTCAAACTCGTTTTACCTCCCCCAATCAAAAGCCTAGTGCTCCTGACAGTTCGTTGATATCTTCAGATATAGCCAATGGAGCTTCCTGGAAGGTTTTTTATGACTCTGGATTCACAGACCACTTTCCCATATCTATTAATCTTGACATGGGTTCTAATAGCTTTCTTAGACTGTTAAAAGACCCCTTTCCATTTACAAGGTATAAATGTGAAAAGGCTGATTAGCTGGCATTCTATAATTCTTTTTCTCCCCAATCTATTCAACAGTATACTGATATCCAAGAAATACTAAACTCGATTCAGAATGCGGCCTCTACTTCGATTCCAAGGAAATGTCAGTCAAAACATAAAACACCAAGAGCTCCATGGTGGAATGATTCCATTGCAGCTGCTATTCAAAGTAGACGGTGTGCATTTCGGGCTCTTTGCAATCAACCAAATTTTGAAAATTATATTGCTTCGCAACAATGAAAAGCCAAAGTTAGATTTTTAATCCGTCAGGCTAGGAAGAATACGTTTATGGAATTTTGTGAGTCCCTTCATGATAAAAATATTCATGATATGTGGCTTAGCATTCGTAGATTTAAAAGTTCTATTTTTCCTGTCCCTAGATGTCCAGCTAGTATTTCGTGTGGACAAGAAATTTTGTTGAAAATCACCCCGGCTATCATTCCCTTGCATGTTCCAATTCAGGATAACAATATTACTAGCTCACCGTTCACATATAATGAATTTCTAAAGATTCTTAATCAGAAAAAGAAGGATTCAGCACCTGATGGTATCGATGGCATTACCTATTCAATGCTTAATCATCTTCCTTTATTTGTGAAATATAAAATTGTCGATATATATATATATATATATATATATATATATATATATATATATATATATATATATATATGATTTACTTACTAATCCAGTAATTCCCAAATCCCTTAAGAGTAGACTGATTATACCAATATGTAAAATAGGAAAAAACCCTAACGAGGCTCAGAGTTATCGTCCTATTGCTCTCTCCTCATGTTTATTAAAAATGTTGGAGTCTATGCTGAAGGTTAGAATTGAACATATATTTGAAAATTCACTTCCGGATAATACACTGATATTTGGGTTTCTAAAAGGGAAATCAGTTAATTTCGTTCAATAAAATAGTAGTGATCACTTTTCTAGATCTCAAAACGGCTTATGACTACGTTTTGATTGAGATTCTACGGGACGACCTCATTAAATTAGATATTCCATATGATGTTATTTGTTTAATTAGTAATATCCTGTTTGAAAGAGAAATCATCGTGCTAGACCCTTATACTGGGGAGACAGTGGGTCAATCGGAAGCTAATTCTGGATTACCACAGGGATCTGTTTTAAGCCCTCTGCTCTTTAATATATACTTGTCATCACTAGCTGAGTGGGCAGCGGAGGGAACTGAAATTGTGCAATTCGCTGATGATATTTGTGTGATTTCCTCTGGCTGGGACATTAATGATATTTTTAATAAAATGAAGTCTACCCTGACTAATATTTCAGAATGGATGGAAGTTAGAGGACTCCATATTTCACCCCTTAAATCCAAAGTAGTTGCGTTCCATAAGAGAAAATAATTACCAGTTCTCCCACGTATTGACATCTCAAACTATAAAATTCCTTGGTGTACCTCTGTCAAATATCTGGGCTGCCATCTAGATAATAAATTAAGATGGAAATTACATATTGATACAATTTGTGGCAAGGCTATGAAAGGTATTAACTTGCTTAAAAGACTTACTCGTGTTTGGTGGGGATCACACCCCTTACTCTTAATGAATCTATATAGGGCTCTTATTAGATGTCATCTTGACTACGCAACTATTTTCATTGGCAGATGCGCTAAATCACTACTTCAATAGATGGATAGAATTCAGTATCAAGCTATTCGTACTGCTTTAGGTTTTATGAGATCAACACCCACAAATGTTTTGTTGGCAGAGAGTGGGGAACTTCCCTTGAAATATCGTCGTAAATGGCTAGCTTTTAAACTTGTTGGGAAAATTTTCTACACTCCTAACCCTAAACTAATTCTTGTGCTTCGACAACTTATCAGATTTCGGGGTTTCTGGAACAATAGGATTTTGCCTCCTTGTATTGAAGCTGTAAAAAATGTCACAGAAATAGTAGCTACTTTCAACACATCTAGTCATCCCCATTGTTTTAGATACGGATTGGACATCCATTATTTACCCATTAATTTCACAAATCTAGGTTTGGTAAAAGGTAATAATGATAATTCCAGATTATTCGGAAAAAAGTATAACGAAAAATTTGAATTGTTTACAGCCTTCTATACGGATGCATCAAAAAATTCACATGGCCAAGTAGGAAATGGTGGATGCTCATCATTACTTGATTGGTCCTTTTCAGAAAATCTACCTGATTATTTATCAATCTGCTCCGCAGAATCCCTGGGTATTCTCAAAGCTCTCCAGTTCATATTAGATATTGGAATTGGGAAATCTGCTATCCTTTCGAATTTCATGTCCTCATAGCCCTATCATACTTGAGATACGGTCAATATTGTTTTCTTTAAAATCTAGGGGCTTCAACGTTCAACTTATATGGATACCAGGCCATTCTCAAATTAAATATAATGAACAGGCTGATTTGCTAGCCAAAGAAGGAGCAACAAAGTGCTTGCCGATAAACTGGAACATTAAAGTACATCCGAGAGAATATTGGCCGAGTTACAAACTAATTGTCACATCAATATTAGCTGAAATCGAATCACAGTATCCTCCAAATGTAATAAATATAGACTTCTTGATGTTCAATATTAATTGATTTTGGTACAACCATGAAAATATTTGATCAAGTTTACTGCTCAGCTTTTCAGCCACGTCATCCCAAGTTTGTCCACTCAAGGGTACAGTAGTATCATCAGCATACTTTAAGCTCTGTGTGTATATTAAGCAAGTCATTTATGTAAAGAATAAACATTATTGGCCCTAAAATAGAACCTTGTGGCACTCCTAGATTAGTCAGGACAGTACCACTTCAGGTCCATTGTGTGTCCATGGATGTGGCCCGTTGGTGAATGCGAGAGTGCAATAGAAAGCTGCATATGGGGCCCCTCTGTCCTTGTCTAAGCGTTATTTTAGTAAGAATGAAATAGAAACGAATAGAGGGGTGGAAGTTCTTATGTCGTACATAAAACATAAATGAGAAGTTATAATGCAAAAAATAGGAATAATACTAATAAAACATTTAAATTAAATAACTGAACATTAAATCGTAATATGCTGCTCATCTTTTTTATTAAGTAGCAAACATGAATAATACACAGAAGTACATTCTGTATTGTCATATACTGTAATTAAACGTAAAATATTATCATACTCAAAACAATATGTAAAAATATTATATTACCGTAACATATAAAAGTATTACTTTATAAGAAATTTATAAGCATATCTTGTACGCATATTCTTTTTGGCTCATTTGACTTCATTGCTTCAAATAGGTCTATGGTTTAAATACTTAAAAATTATTTGCAACTAAAAATTATTGTCCTTTAAAAATCGTGAGTTTATTATTCTGCATGCGTATTCCTTGGCTTTGGTCTTGTAAAACTTTACCTCCATGTTTTAAACGAATATCTATGTATTTTTGTATAATCAGTATAATTAATTGATGACGATAAATAATTCTTGTTCAAGAAAATGCTCATCGTCACCTAAAATTGAACTTGGTAAAATTTTCATTGTTTCTGTAGTCAATTGAGCATTCACATTTTCGGTAATTAAATATTTTTGATGACAGATGATTCTTTCTGTACATTTATAAATAAAGTTCACATCATAGGATGCGTACTTTAAAACTCCATAATTTTTTGCTTTAGTTACCTGAGACGTATTTGTACTGTTAGTTGTATCTAATAATAGATCACAGCATTTATCACAATGATCTTTGTCCGTCAAAATACGTGCGATTGCACCTGCAGTGTGCTTAACAATATCTTTTGAGTATTCAGAAAAGCACCAGCCTTCATTTTCAGTTTAACTGTGTTCAAACATATGATAATTTTCATTTTTTAGAAAATCACCAACATTAATGGATTGCGATTAATTTTTTTCTACAATTGAGTTTACTTTCTTGCTACACATTTTTGAGCATTCGTCATTATAATATGTACTTTGTACATTGGTCATATTACTTAATACTACATGTTTCTCTTTAGTAGGGCTTACTTCCTTGTTGCTACTTTTGGATGATTATTGTCATTATTACCTATTTGTACTTTTTTCGTCGGTAATGCTAATTTCTTCAGGGAGAAGTAATGTTTGATCCAAAGGGGTACAATTTGCCGAAGAAGATGTTATGATATCTAATTTCTTAAGTAATAACTTTTTATAGGCTGAGTTATACTGGGATGTAATTGGATTGTTATTAAATCCATTCATTTCTTCGTATAGATGAAAAAAACACATCTATATGATCCTTTGATAACTTGAAGCTTAGCAGATATTCAACGATATTATTTTGTATTAAATGATTATCAAGACTGTATAAATTTTCCAAACAAATATTAAATCCTAAAAGTCCTGTGCTTACAGTCACTCTGCAGAACTGACTTACGCACCGTAACTTCGCTTTTTGTATTCATACTATCTTTTTGAATCTCTGTGTCAACTTCAAAATTTGTATTGATACTGTTTTCCGGATTCTCTGTGTCAACTTCATCGATTGTATTCATACTATTTTTCGGGTTCTCCCTGTCTGACTTTGTTTTTCTTGTTTTTACTTTTTCGTTGATTTCTAATTTTTCAATATACGCAATATACTCATCGATTTTTTTTCTATTTCTTTTGAATTGGATTCTTTAATACTCATTCGAGTTGGTTTTTTGCAAAATTTACTTCGAACATTTAACAAATCAAATATATTATTAAAATTTTTGCAAAATAATGCTGTTGTAGAACCATTTTCAAAGTCTTGATTTTTATAAGTGAATTCTTGTAAAGTTAACGCAACTGACACACTTCTGCTTAGCACTTGAGCTGCTAAAAATACTTTCATTTTCCCTTTATATAAATTAACGTGTCTATTACTGATTTTAAATGTAATCTCGCACTTTATTGTGCTTTCTGTAGTTTTTTTATGAATCCCTAATGTATGTACTCTTGTCCATCATAAATTATTGGACCTTTTGTAGCAAAATAATTACGAACGAGGTTAAGGCAATGGCAAGGGTCATAAAAAATATAAATCGGTTCTAAAGTACTTGGATGCTCAAAATATAGCTTTGTCTTTATAATTTAGATTCGCGCCTAATGATTCGCAAGCTGTCCTGTGGGCTCGATCGCCATCGAATGTCAGACTTACTACATTAATCTTGTTTTCATTCAGTTTGATTAATACATCCTTAAGTAGGATAGCTTTTCCTACACCAGTCAATGAATGAATCAAATAATGAGCTACTGGAACTTTGAAACCGCCATTAATATTCACCAACATAAAAACTAATGATTTATTAGCAATTTTGTGCTTCCCATCAGTATCCAATTCCATTCAACTGGCCACCTAAATCTACAATATCCTTCCACTCATGTTTATTGCCATCCCATTCTCTATGCTGCTTAGTGATGATTTCATCAAAAGTAAGATTAAAAACGAGTTTTTTACCCGTTGCTGACTCTCGCTTAACAATATCAGATACATTATTGATAGTTTTTTCAGATATTCCTGGCTTGTACTCTTTTGCACATGTCCAACTGTTTGAACACAAGGTAGACATTTTACAAAACTGCGTCTAACAAATGCATACGAAGCCGGAGATTAGAAGTGAAGAGTATAGGTACGAGCAAAGGTTTTCAGTTTTTCAGGAAAAGGTGCTGTACATTTTCGTTCTTTCATACGTGTTATTAGCTCTTTCATATGCGGTGGCAGAACCTATTAAAAAAACAAAAAATCGTTATTTCGAGATTTTGGAATTGTCTGAAATTCAGTAAACCGTAATTGAACAAAACACACTTATATTTAATATGAAATTATAGCACAAATATATAAGTATATACAATTTTTTTCCTCGGAGAAAATTGAATGAATATTATTAAAATTTCACCTTTAAATATTCAGCAGCATCAAATTCTTCTCTTTTATTCAAAGTATTTATCACACCAGTCAAATTTTTTATTTGTTTCTGTTTGCGGAAGTTTTTATTATGAGCAGCTGTAGTTCTAGATCTTTGATAAGCTGAGTATCTTAGAAATCGATTCCAAGCTTCTTCATTAACAAAGTCTTCTCGACATACATATTCTGTCTTAAACCCATTCATGAAATGCACTATTTTCGCTGTTCTGATGTCATCGAATGAACGTTTCCTAAAATTATAATTTATATTACAAATTGTAATGAAAAGAAGAAATTCAATAGTTACTTATCAATAATGCATTTTTATTATTGCTGTGATTGAGAATTACCTTTTCTTACTATTTGATTTGTTGCGTGAGGTACTACCATCCAACGTAGAATTGTTGAAAGGCAGTTCTTGAGTATACGTTTTTCGTTCTTGAGAGTTGACAGATGTTATCGAGGAAACTTTATTTGTACACATTTCAACGACTTTAATCTTTTAACGTGACTGTGAACTTACATCTTCAAGGATATTACTTTCATGAAACTCAAGTGAATTTTTTAAAGTGACCTCATCTGTACACATTTCAGTTTCATTTGTGTTGGCTTCTAAATTTATATCTTCTGTTACATCACTTACTTCACAATACTTAATATCAATTATTGCAGTCTCTTTTGTTTCATTTTCTCTTGGCAGATTAAGCGAGTTTATATTTTTCTGTTTAGGAACAGCCGGAACAGCTTCTTTGCATAGCCGCTTTCTTTGTCTCGATTCATCAGAATCAAAAAATGATTCCGCATTAAAGTGGTCACTGCATATGTATGCAGTTTTAAAATTCGGAGGTTTTGATATACTTATAGCATCAAGCCATTACTGCTTCATTGATTCGCTTGTGGGAAACCTGTAATCACACTAGGAATCATTTACCAAGTTTATACGAGCACCTAAAAGCGGTTTAGTGGAAATCGGTTTAGGATAATTCGCATGTATAAACATCCTTAAACAGCTTTAGCGATCGTAAACCGGTTTAGCTTAAATCGATTTAAATAAGTGGATGATCCGGTTGTGAACCGCTTTAAACTACCGTGTAAACACCTGTCACCACTAAACCGATTTAACTCCCAGTGCTACCAACACAAATGCGCAAATGCTTTAAAAAAAGTAAATAATCATATATTTTAAGGTTAGAGGTTAATTTTTTGCTAAATTAGCTCATTTGCTTATCACTTTTATTGAAAAATTTTGTGTACTCAATTACCTACTCATTTGAAATGGAGGAGAAAGGTAAAAGAGTCAACTGGATGAAACTGGAAACGCACTATTTGCTCACCATAATAAGGGATCAAAATATACTAGAAATGTTGGATGGAAAGAGGTTTAGGAATGCGGAAATCTTCAAGATTATTGAGGAGGAGCTAAAAAAAAGAAGTTATTTGAAGACTGGGGCCCAAATACGGGCAAAGTGGAAGGCCTTAAAACAAAATTATTTTAAAGCAAAAAGAGCCAATGCTATTAGTGGCAGCGAAAGGGTGGAGTGCCCCTTTTGGGAGGAATTGGACGAAATACTGGGTCACAGGCCTGTTTGCAATGTTGAGGGAGTTGATACTTCTTTTATTAGTCCAGACGAATGTAAGTATGCCAGTATAGCATTATTATACAGGGTGTTTCCTATAAGTTCGTCATTCTTTCTGGGAATTATAAGGAACATGAAAATAATAATTTTAATATGGTGGGCGCCCTTCCTAAAAAAGCAGCACTTATTTTTTAACTATACTGGTTTTGTTGATAAAAGCCGTTACATATTTTAAGACTTAAAATATAGACGAGTGCATGATTGAATTTCTCGAAATTAAAAGTGAATTTGAATATGAACTTCATTTTTTTAAACATCTATTATTTTATATTTGATATGTATTGTTTTTCTTAAACTTTAAATGAAATGTTTTAAAAATAATGATCCATATTCTTCCTCCTTTTGAACCAAGCAACTGGCATCTAATAATTTGTATAGCTGAAGGAGGTACCACGCAAGAAAGTACCACATCAGAACTTTCAATGAGTGATGGCACTCCTAAAACCAGAACCAGTTGCAGGCACTAGTATGCAACCGCAGCAGGAATTTGAAAGGGAACCAGGTGCTGTTAGAAAGAAAAGAAAAGGTACAAATAAAATTTTTAAAACAAATCTTCTTGGTAATTACTATACATGATTATCCAATTTTTTTTTCAGTTGTGAAAAAAAGCTACGGGGAGGCACTTAATTCTTTTTCAAGAGACCTAGAGGAATTCCAACAGGAAATGACTGAATTGCTACTAAAGAAGCAAGCAGAATTAGTGACTAAGAAGCTAGAAACACAAAGGCAGTGGGAACAGCGACTGCTAGAAGAAGACAGGAAAGCAACCGAAAAGATGTTGACAAATATGATGTCAACATTTTTCCGAAACATTCATAATATATCTTCTTCTAATCGACAATTCACTTTTTTTAATCCATCAGATAATCCCTTACACAATCCCAATATCATTACTATTCCATTTTTTTCTCCCCCTGATTTAAGTTTTCCAACAAGCCCAGCATCACCCTCAGATTCTGAATTACCCCAGCCCCAGACTGAAGAAAATGGTAATGAAAAATTAAAATAAAATACTGTTTATGAAGAAAAATTGTTTTACTCAAAAAAATACATAACAGGTAGGTACTACACTATTCATTTTACATCCATGTGCACGTCTTACAAAAATACTAAAAAAAGTTTCAACAACCAACAAAGTCGATGAATTGATTGTCGCAAAATATAGTTTTTACACATATATTCCTTCAAGTGATCCCTTATAGCCTTTGCATCTTGAAGTGGTGTATTAAAAATGGGCAGCATAGTAGGTTGTGGAAATAGAATTTGGGCTTCATGCAATGACTCTAACCATTGGGTAACAAATACTTCTTCATTGGTCTCAATGATGTTATGCAGAACGCAACAGGTAGAATCCAAATTAGGAACAAAAGTATGGCTAACATCAACCCTTTTCGTGATACATCTCCATCTAGCCTTTAATCGACCTATAGCATTTTCTACCACAATCCTTGAGGAGCTTAGATAGCAGTTAAATGACTCCTCTTGTGCAGTTACGACCCCTGTGTGGTAAAAGTGGATAGGCAGGATCTCCAACTAGAATAAGAGGAATCACTTTGCCATCAATTTCCTTAGGACTTAATGGAATTAATACTTCAGCTCTTCTAAACAATTCAGATTCTTTAAAGACAACAGCATCATGGCTTGCTCCGGGAAACTTTTTACTTATGTCTCGAAACCTGCAGCAAAAAAAAAGTTAAACATGATTTTTACCATAACATATACTGACAAACACAAACTTTTTTATTTGCAATATTTGTTTTTGCATCACCTATATAGTTGTGATTTTAAATTATGTATCATTTCCTTTTTTATACATTTTCTTATGTTTTACAATAAACATAAATTATATATTTCAATAATGTCCTGAATTTGACTTTAACATGTAAAAATAAAAAGTTTCAATTTATCGTTTTTGTTTTAAAGTATCTGTGGAGCTGAAGTGTTTTTCGATGAAGTAGAAAAAGTGTTCTCAGTAGCTAAATGGGAAAATTATTTATATTTCACAGCATTTGATGTATCCGAACTTATCAAGTTGAATGATATTTTAAGCAAAAGAATTGAGATGCTACAAAATATCAATTTTCTTTTTTATTGTAAATTTGTACTAGGTAATTGTTAAAGAAATTACTTGGAATAGCAATAAATCTATTGAGGATATAATTCATGCCTTCTGTAATATAAATTTCGTAGGAGAATAAAACATTCAGTTGAATATAGAGTTTTATTTAGAAATGTAGAGTGTAAAAAATATAAACTTTGTATATATATATATATATATATATATATATATATATATATATATATATATATATATATATATATATATATATATATATATATATATATATATATATATATATATATATATATAAATAAATAATTAGATACAGGATTTTTAACATGAAAATTCAAGATCATTCAGATCTTAGGTATTGGTACCCATATGGTAAAGTGTCGGCTGTATAAGTAAATATAATCCTTTTGTCGTCGTTAGCTGATAATGTTATTTTTGATTTGAAAAATCTTTGATATTTCACCCTGTAGTTTTTTCTGTCAATCTCGATCGAGATCGGTGATCCAGATTGATAATGTACGAGTTAGATTGACGGATCTGGTCTCAAAATATTTTGAAATCTGGAACGCGATCGAGATTGACTATGTATGGTCCCCTCTAGAAATATAACATGATTTAGAAAACGCTTACGCTGAGATTTTTGATTCGAAAGAAATAATGACCTTGCACCTAATTAATTCATTTACTTACGGACGAATAAAATTTCAGCTCTAGGTCGAACGGAGAATTTGCTGATGTAATAGTCCTGCGATAACGGCGACTTCAATTCTACGAAGACGGTCTCCTATATACCCACTTTTCGTCTCTCAGCTGATATTGACTCATTCTGTTTTCGCTCGAACGCGATTATATTCAATATATCAAAATGGAAATGAATTTTTAAGAAAATAACTATTTTTTAAATAACTATGTATGTAATTTGATATCCAAATCTACGAAGACGGCCTCCTATATACCAAAAGAATTTCTGTTTCCCTACGGTCTTATATATCATATAATTTCAATCTACTGAACACACATGAAGACTCCTGGGGGACCGGTGGCTCCATGGGGGACCTCCTGTGACCCCATGAAGACACCCGAGGGCCCCCCATTCCTATATATATCATATAATTTCCATCTCCTGAACCCACATGAAGACTCCTGGGGGCCACATGAAGACTCCGCGGGGCTCAGTGCCCCCATGAAGAATCCCTGAGGGTATCATAAAAAATTTCAGTTCTCTGGGCCCTATTAATAGCAACATAAAAAAAAACTAACGATCTTACAGATCACTGTATAATCGTCATTCAGAACCTGGCCAACAGATGGTGGATCGTGTATGACAGATCACTGTATTCTCATCATTCAGAATATCACCAACAGAGGGGAGTGCGTTGGAATTGTATTCAAAATTTAAATGTTTCTTCTTCTTCTCTTTTATCTATGTCCTCGGTTGCGGTGACCATCGAGACATAATACCTATTTGTTCTAAATTGGGCCTGATATCAACAGATCTTGGACGAGCCAATACCCAATTATTAAACATAAGGGGTTGATTAGGATATAAATTTAGGAGACTGTTAGTTCTTCTGGAATTCTCGTTATAAGAGATATCTGCAACCTAAAGTTTAATATTTGAAGATATCAAGAAATGAATAAGAATTTTTATTATTTATGGGTCATTTTTGAATATAATTTCGTAAATATTGATTGGGAAAAAGGGCGTTGAATGGCGTTGGGATGAACCTGAACAGTTAGCTTTTGAAAATCTCAAAAGGTTGTTGTGTCAGCGACCAGTGTTGGCATTATATAACAGTCAGGCGGAGACTGAGTTGCACACGGATGCCAGTAAAATTTCTGTGGCCGGTATCTTGTTGCAGAAACAGGCGAACAATGGTGCTCTACAGCCAATGTTTTACTATAGCCGGGCGACGACTATGGCAGAACAGGCGTGGCATAGTTATGAACTTGAAACGTTGGCGATTGTTGAATCGGTGAAAAGTTTTAGGGTGTATCTACTTGGTATTCATTTCAAAGTAGTTACTGATTGTTCAGCAGTACGGGCCACCATGGTGAAACGTGATTTGGTGCCCAGGGAAGCCAGATGGTGGCTCATCCTCCAAGAATACGATATGGAGTTGGAGTATCGACCTGGCGAAAGGATGCGACATGTGGATGCATTAAGCCGAAATCCGGTGAACGTTGGCATGGTGACAGTATCTGAGGAAGATTGGTTCTTGACAGTGCAATTACAGGACGAAAAGGCGCAGCGTCTTGTTGATACTTTGAACCAAGGCACCGCAGATAAGGACATCAAGGCGGTTTATAAGGTTGTAGGCGGACGTTTGTATCGAAAAACCTTGTTAGGCGATCGGTTGTATGTTCCTGCGATGGCGAAGTTTAA
>JARQZK010000213.1:72500-77732 GCA_030704885.1 Cynegetis impunctata | reverse complement strand
ACTTTCGCCTTAGTTTCTCGTTAGGTGTTATTATTTCGGTGAAACTGATATAGCCATACATAAATTTTGTTTATGTTCTATACATTAGCATCTTAAATTACCTTAATATTGTGTATTTTGCATGAACCACAGAAACTTTTTAATAAAATTGTCATTTTTTACTTTCGACCACGTTGGCGGGCCGAAAGTAACACGTTGTGGGTCGAAAGTAACACGGCAAATGGGTTTGTAATGAATATGATATGACATATTTAATCAAATAAATATTTATTGGAAAATTCAGTGTCAGTCTTCTCTATTCAGACTCGCAATTATGGCACACATAATTCATTGACGCATTCAGTACCTATATTCGAAACAATGTAAACTTTGCTCATTCAGTCGACTATTGCTAAAATTTTCTAAGCAAACAAGGTAGAAGCAATCTTCGTCGTCAAATTTATTTTCCTTGTCTACAACTGCGCTAGTATTTTTAGCTAAAATTTTTTTTATGTATCTATGCAATGTAACATGGCAGGTATTGAATTTTTTTTGCCATGGCTCTAATTTTTCACCATCATTAAAATGCTCTTCAGTCGCTTTTCGGTAGAGTTCCATGTTAGTTGTTATTCGTGCGGTGGTTATTATGTGTTGTCGCATCATTTTGTTGAAATAAACACACACACATAAAAAGTTTACTTATAGAGCAAATCAATATGGGGACAAAAGTAACATGTTACTTATGTATACCCATAAGGCTTCGTTTCTTTTGTACCCTACAGCATTTTTGTTAGAACATGAAAGATAACCTAGAAACGGAACATGCTAGACAAAAACGAATTCAAGCACTGTAAAATCAATCTAATCTAGTATCAATATGTAAATATTCAGATTAATATCATCTGTTCAATACTACATAAAAGTTTAATAAGTAAACGTCCAAGAATTTATTTTTGATTTGTGAAATCACGTAGCGTCCTCTCACATGATCTAACAGTGCGTGGCGCGAGCGACGATCGAATGCAACTGAAGGTGGCGCCACTGGCTATCACCTGATAGCAGCTAAGTGGTGTTTTGACAATTCTTTAAACCTACAGAGTATTTGTTACTTTCGACCCGCCGTTACTTTTGTACCAGGTCTCCCCTACATATGTCCGCAAATGTTTCGTTAAGAAAATACAGTGTTGAAATTTTCGGAAAATTTTGACTTTTTGCCTTTAGATTCAAAATTCTTCGAGCGATTTCGTTCGAATTCCCAAAGAGTATTTGCGATGTTCTCAAGCAACTTTCTAAAATATCCATTTGAGTTTTACTTTTCCAGGATCGAACCTAGAGCGACTCTTATTCTTTTAAAAGAAAAAAGCAGTACGCCCCTGGGTTTTTTGACAAATTGGAAATTGTTTTTTGATTTCATGTTTAATTTTGAACAAAAAAGGTATCGTAGGTTTTTTTCGCTAGATGCGAAGTTTACGAGATAAAAAATAAAAATCAATATATTCAGTGTTTAATTTTCTTGTACATTATTTTCTAGTTTGTTTGTTTATAATTTCAAGAACAACATGGCTTACATTTCCGAAAATAATTTTTGTTGAGGTGCCTTTCAGGGACAAAACTGCATTTGTGTAATTTTGTCGGATTAAATAACTTGAACTTAAACTTTTCTGTTCCTTGAACTGCTTTCGTATCACAATTTCTTGCAGAAAAAAAAAATTAGAACTCATGGTTCATTTTAATGAAAATAAAACATCAATTCCGTTATTATTTTTTTTCTCGAAAACGGTTAACCAACAATAGACAAGAGTAGCTTAATGTTCAAGGTATCATACAGGGTATTAAAAATGTGAGCATTAAAATGTATAACCTAGTCCGCCCCTGGTCAACTAAACAAGATAGTTATGTTTTAAGGACAGTATATTGAGAGGTCTCTACTACTGTTCATCATTTTAAATTTTCATTAAATTATATATAGCAGTTACAAAGTTATTCAATAAAAAATGATTTCAATTGGCGTCTTTTAGGAGGCTGTATCTTCGTATGGAGGGCCCCTAATAAAAAAACTAATGCGAACTTGTCAACTTATTTTATAATGTTCTATCTGAATCCGAGAGATTTTCCACATTTTCCCGGACTCCCTGTATATATATTTATATTTTTTTATTTATTTTTTTATATATATTTATATATTTATATATATATATATATATATATATATATATATTATATATATATATATATATATATAATATATATATATATATTTTATATATATATATATATATATATATAGATATATATTTTTTATATATATTATATATATATATATATATATATATATATATATATATATATATATATATATATATATATATATATATATATATATATATATCATACTATAAACATTTTTTGAAAATCGTGGTTCAAAACAGATGAAGAAACTACTCCCGCTCCTGACTTCTAAAATTAAGACTAAAAATGTATAAGTAAACAATAGAGAGTTATTGGAAACCTGAATTTACTGTCTTGCAGTATTTGTGCTGACCTTATATAAATAGTGCTCGACCTTAAAATATACTTAAAATTTAGAGTTATTGAAACCACAGATCAACAACCTTATGAGGTTACGTTATAATGACAAGGTGGTAGGTACTTTGTCTTGCTTTATCAAAGGATAGAACATAGACAGAAGCCGAAAAAAGAGAGGTTATGACATGTAAATCATGAAATAAGGTCTGGATAGTTCCCTACAGTAACCGCGCACAAATAACGACAACATCAAATGCGCATGCGTATATGTCAATATAAGGTCGGCACTATTACTGCTTAACTTTATAAAAGTTCCAATAACTCTCTAATATCCTTAATTTGACGCTTCTATTTGAAGTTGGCAATCACTGAAGAGAATGGACTAATCAATCTTACTCCTATTGCTATTTACACAGTCGAAATCTTTCACGTACTAAAATCACGGTTCACCACGAACGTGTGCTTCTGATGTTAATTTTTCTTATTCTATTTCCAGAAATCCAAACGCTCTACTCGAATATTGTAGTGACAGCGGCGGACTAATTAGTTACCCGAATTTGCATGTTTGCGTAAAGTTTCGTGCCACTTAGCGCATTTCTGGCCTGGTGTAAAAATATTTCTCTTCGATTTAGGGATAGCATGCAGACGACAAGGATGTTTGTCACTGCGGCAGATTAGAACGCCAACTTGCCGTGGAATTGAAAATGACATGAAAATACTTTCAACCGAAGCACGGGAACACCGTTTAACGACCGACGATTTATTTGTCAATGCGGTCATGTGAAATTAATAGCCGTTCTGTCAAATTTTTGGAGAATGTTTCGACTGATCAAAAATCAGGGAATAGAAGATTCTATTTCAAATATATCGATACGAATATGAATTTTTAGTCGTCTTAACCCTTTTCGATGTCTGATATATATTTATATATATATATATATATTTTTATTTATATATATATTTTTATTTATTTATATATATATATATAGAATATATATATATATATATTATATATAATATATATATATATATATATTATATATATATATATGATATATATATATATATATATATATATATTATATATATATATATATATATATATAATATTATATATATATATATATATATATATATATATATATAATATATATATAATTATATATATATATATATATATATATATTAATATATATATATATATATATATATATAAATATATATATATATATATATATATATATATATATATACTAGCTGACCCAGCAAACGTTGTTCTGCCATATAAATTATTTTTATCTATCTATCCTTCTATCTATTCGTCTATCTGCTGATATATCTCTATCTATATATCTATCTATCTGATGGATAGTTATCTATCTTTCTATCTATCTATCTATCCAACGGCAAACGATGTTTAAATTATTAAAATGGCTATTAAAAATATGCGTTATTGATAGAAGGGTGTATGTATTTTCCAATGTAAAATCATAAAAAAATAAAAAAAAAAATTTTGTCCAAAAAATTTATAAAAAGGTTGGGGTGGTCCACCTTAATCACTTAGGGATATGAAAAATATATTACGACCTATTCTCAGACTGACTATTTTCATTTTCGATTGCCATCTTGCAACACGATTGTGGATCTGTGGATAAAATTCTAAAAAATAAAAATCGCGAGGGAATTTTCATTCATCATTCATCATTAAGTCATAAAAAAATAAAAATAAAAATCTTGCCAAAAAGTTAATAATCAACAAATAAAAATAGGAGTTGATCTTAGAGGGCTGAAAATTTAGGGTTGTATGTATTTTTGAAGAAGATGGGGCACAATAGATCTAATGAGGTCGCAGCGCATCGGTCACCATCCACACCTACCAATACCAAATACCAATGTATTTTTGAATGCTGTATCATAAAAAAATAGAACAAAAATTTTTGTTTGAAAAATAAAAAATTTAAATTAAGGGGTGGACCCTTAACATTCAGGGAAATGAAAAATAAATTTTGTCCGATTCTTAGACCTAACCGATATGTACACAAAATTTCATCAGAATCGTTCGAGCCATTCCGGAGGAGTTTAACAAATAGAAAATAGGAATTGATCGTAGAGGGGTAAAAATTTAGGATTGTATATATTTTTGAAAGTTGCATCATAAAAAAAATAGAACAGAAATTTTTTTCTGAAAAATAAGTTTTAAATTAAGGGGTAGACCGCCCTTAACATATAGGGGGTTGAAATATAGACGTTGGCCGCTTCTCAGACTTACCCGATACGCACACAAAATTTCATGAGAGTCGGTCGAGCCATTTCGGAGGAATTTAACTTCTAACACCGTGACACGAGAATTTTATATATTAGCTATATATATATATATATATATATATATATATATATATATATATATAATATATATATATATATATATATATATATATATATATATATAATTAATCTTTCGATTTGTTGTTGCTTGTGATCTATTTATATTCTCTTGATAATTATTAGCTATAACAGGCTGGTTGAATCTTAAAAAACTCAATTTTATTAAAAAGTTGACGTTTCACTACGACATTCGTAGTTTTTCAAAACTTTTGAAAAAATTGAAATTTCTATGACATTTATTGATTTGAAAAAATTTGAATAGACAAAGACTACTTTATCTTGCTAAAATTTTTTTCGAATGTGGTTATTTATTACGTGCTATTCAGTCTAATATCAACATCC
>JARQZK010000213.1:65000-67500 GCA_030704885.1 Cynegetis impunctata | reverse complement strand
GTAACTTGTGCTGATTCATCGCTGCCTGCCTATATAAGCCCTCACTAACATAGAACAGTAAGATTAATTAAGTAACTTCCATCTTGTAAACTTCACATCGAATAAATTGTTTTTTTTTAAAAAAGTAATTCTTAGTGTTGAAAACCAAAATTGGCGACGAGGATGGGATTGTTGCATTAAACCCTTCCGAATAAAATAAGTTCAACAAACAAGATAAATCTTCCGAATCTTGTAAGAAGATTAATCAATGCGTTAACTTAAAAAGTAGAAGAAAAGTTTAAGTGAATTTTAATTCTTGAGCACAATCCGAACTACAACACAAAGCTCAGTTTAAATCTCATAGTGATTGCGAATTTGGTAGTACAGTCCCGAGTTTCTACTGACCAGACAAGAATTCAAACAGGGTGCAAAGCAAGGGTAGCGCCGACGACTCCACCTTGGAAGAAACAATCAATGTAAGTTGCAAGTGTTAATTATCTTCCTGTTTTTTCCTACGGTTTCCAGACCCAAAACCTAGACTCCCTATAGCTTACCGTTATATAGCAGGTCATTTTATGATTAAGTCAAGGGCTAAAAATATAATAAATATTTTTCCCAACGAAATTTTTCATAAAATTGAAAATTTTTCAAATATTGATTCCCTAATAGAATCAATCGAAAATTTGAATTTAGATTCTCAACGACGAAACTAAATCAAATAAAATAATTAATATGGCAGAAACCATAATTTAATGTTAGCTCGTGAATTTGGGCATTATTACCGAAATTTTCCGGTATACAAGCAGAGTTAAATTCATTTTTAAGTGCTTGCGAAGAATATATCGCACAATTCTCAGCGACGGAAGCAATCGTAAAGACGTATTGCGTTGCAGTTATTAAAAGTAAAATTAATAGATAAAGCGAACGCGGAATATCGTTCCTCTAACGTACCAAATACATGGCACGCATTTAGACATTTTTTTATTACAGAAATTTGGAGATCATGCGAATTTAGATGTATTAAAGAATAAATTACAATTCTTACGCAGAAAACCAAATCAAGATATGTTAGATTTCATTGAAGAAATCAAAAACTCATAAAATTAGAATTAATTACAGAATAGATGCGGAACCTACATTAGATGCTGCATTAAAATTATTACACAAACAATTGGTCTCGGACTTAGCCAAAAATGTTTTTAATTAGTAATGTTGCAATAGAATTGCAAACCTCCTTACTTACGACACCGAATATCACATTTCGACTTAGTTATTACAATGGGTCGAAAATTATATTTCCCAAAAATCCCAGTTTAGATTTAATGCGAACTTGGAAGCATACGAGTGATAGCCAAGAAGAGATATTTCCTTCTCGACCAATTAACATACAACCAAGAATAATACAACAAAGGCAATTTCCCACTAACAGACAAGTGTTCGGAAATAATCGGTCAGAAATATCAAAAACAAATGTTTTTTAAACCTTATAGTAATTATATACCAAAATATAGACCAACCCCTATGTCTACGACAACAGCAAAACCCAATAGCACAACAAAGACAAGTGCAATATAGTAATCAATTACCCCACTATATGCGTCATATAATAGAAATGCGCAAGATTATAATAACTTTCAAAATTCAAGACAAATAGCTCCTAATTATATATCGGAAGAAATTACTAATTTCGATATAGAGAAACAACGATGAAAATAAAAGTGAGAAAAATACTGAATTCAATCATGAAAATTTTCAGATAAGTGCCTCAGAAATACCGTTAACTTAGATTCACTAAATAATGCGGAAAAAGCTTTTCAGCTACAAGGACAACTACTTAATTTCAAATCGAAAAATTAATTATAATAGTAGAACAAAAATGAGATTCCAATTCATTCCAAAATTTATGAATATCCGGAAAAAACATCGTGAAAAAATTGAACGGAAACAAAATCAAATAAATAACGATGAATTTAATTACGAGTTGAAATTCAAACCAAGTACGTGTAATGATACGGACTACTTGTTCCGATTAAAAATAGATGAAGATGAAATCATTATCTTTGAAGGACAACAATAAACGAACGGATGCACTTAAGATAAGCGATGATGCGTCATCTCGAGATTGCAACAATGTACGAGTATGTAACATAGACCACTCTATTGTCTCCAGCGAAATTAATATCTTAGAAGACGAGATTAATTCGTTATCTCCATACATAAAAACAAATGACCTAGATTCAGATGTAACCTCGGATGTAACTATTCCTTCAGATAAAAATATCGCATGAAACAGTTTCAGTTTCAAATTATGTACAGACAATCGTAAAACTTGAAAAATATATTGCAAGTAATAAATGCTGCCAGAGACAAAAAACGCAGCAAATATTAGGAAAATTCATTGAAAAGCGACGAAGTCAAAAAGACTTTCATAAAAATGAAGTTCATTTAAAACAAAAAATGTCAATCGAAATTTAAAAAACCTTACAAGAAGAAAGTCTAGAAACATTATTACAGACATTAG
>JARQZK010000213.1:52500-62500 GCA_030704885.1 Cynegetis impunctata | reverse complement strand
ATTTAAATTTGGTCATAGATACCAGAAATAATGGACTAATACTTAATCTTGCAAGATTTTGGATGCCTCGCTGCTTAAATAATGGCTCACTATTTTAGCGGTGATTTACGAGCGCTCTGAGGCAGCGATAGCTATGGAAGAGAAAAATAATTAGCTAGAAATCCCCTACTATAATTTAATTAACATGGTTAATTCTCGTGTGTTATTTATCTAAGGATATATAAAGTTTTCCAATGAATTTGGTGAATTCTGTAGATAACGTACACGCGGGCTACTTGAGCCAAAATTTTGAAACTTTTATATTTTTATAATTTTTTTGAATTTTTTAAATTTTGTTTAACGTAGGTACTTACCTCATATTATTAAATTATAGTTTATTATGGATACTTTAACGTAAAATATGCGTTCTTTGTGTCGCAGTAAATACTTTTATTTTTTTGTTTTATTTGAGCTCAAGTTAACCTTAATGTAGGGTTACTTGACCCAGACTGTATTTCATATAGATATTACCATTTGAATGTGCTTTGAGCCCAAGTAGGTTGATTGTTATTAGCATTACATAATTTTAGAACATCCAATGAACTTCCAAACGATTATTTTAGAGACAAATATTGATTTGGAACATTAACTTCCAACAACATATTTTAGGTATTCTACAAACAAAAGTAGTTGACCACACAACAATGTTTAGAGGCCAGTTAAAAGAACCAAACCTTTTTCATTATTTTTGTGGGTTATATTTTCATTAATACCACATCTTCAAATTTATACAATCAAATATTTTATATATATATATATATATATATATATATATATATATATATATATATATATATATATATATATATATATATATATATATATACCTATATACATATATTTATTCGAATTATTGTTGCCCGTGATCCATTTTTAATCTCTTGATAATTATTAGCAATAACAGGCTGGTTGAATCTTAAAAAACTCGATTTTATTAAGAAGTTGACGTTTCACTATGATATTCGTAATTGAAATTTCTTTGACATTTATTAATTTGAAAAAAATTTGAAAACAACAAGGTTGCTTTGTCTTGCTAATTATTTATTATATGCTATTCAGTCTAATATTAACATTCAAAATTGTTATCATTAGATGGTAAGAGAAACCAAAGAAACCTTTACCTAAGTAATGATTGAAAATAAAAATAATAGGGTACTATTTATCTAACAACAAAGAAAGTAGTCATGGGAAAACATTGAAGATGTGGAGTAGAATTATGGTATAGCACGTTTATATGGAAGCAGCCGTTGACACGTGTTTCGGACTCTTTGGTCCTCATCAGAACGGCGTAGCCAAGCATTGGATTGAAAATTTGAAGATGAAAATAGTACAACAAACAAAATCCTCTGATACGGAAGACAATCAATCACACAATTGTGGTATCAGAGGATTTTGTTTGTTGTACTATTTTCATCTTCAAATTTTTAATCCAATGCTTGGCTACGCCGTTCTGATGAGGACCAAAGAGTCCGAAACACGTGTCAACGGCTGCTTCCATATAAACGTGCTATACCATAATTCTACTCCACATCTTCAATGTTTTCCCATGACTAATTTCTTTGTTGTTAGATAAATAGTACCCTATTATTTTTATTTTCAAACATTACGTAGGTAAAAGTTTCTTTGGTTTCCCTTACCATCTAATGATAACAATTTGATGAATGTTAATATAGAAACAACTGAAGCGATGAAATTTGCATAAAATAAAACTGTAGAAGTAAGCAAGACAAAGCATAAAGACGCTTGTAGTTTTTTAGATCAAATTTTTAAAATTAAAAATAGTCAAAGAAATTCAATTACGAATATCGATAGTGAAACGTCAGCACTTCGAACTTTTTAATAATATCGAGTTTTTTTAAATTCAACCAGCCTGTTATTGCTAATAATTATCAAGAGATTATATAAATATATATATATAATATATCATATATCTATATAATTATCCTATATATATTATTATATATATATATATATATATATATATATATATATAGATTATATATATATATATATATTATATATTATATATATTATATTATATATAATATATATTATATTATATAATTATATATATCTCTTCAGTCATACACATATAATAATTGCATTGTTGTGTCGCAGAATAAATATTTTTATTTATTTTATTCCATTTTATTTGGTCGAAAGTTAACCTCCAAATGTTTAGTTGATGCACTAATTGTCCAATTCATAATAATAATCATATAGAAACTTACTATTTGAAGATAGTTTGGGTCCTAGTAGGTTGATGATTATTAGCATTACATAATTTCTGAACATCCAATGAACTTCCAAACGATTATAGAGACAAATATTGATTTGGAACAACTTAACTTTCATCAACATTTTTAAGGTATTCTACAAACAAAAGTAGTTAAGCATACAACAATGCTTAGAGTCCAGTTGAAAAACCAAATCTTTTTTATTATTTTTGGGGGTTGTATCTTCATTGATATCACATCTTCAAATTCACACAAACAAATTATATATATATATATATATATATATATATATATATATATATATATATATATATATATATATATATATATATATATATATATATATATATATATATATATATATATATATATATATATATATATATATATATATATATATATATATATATATATATAACTGTAATTAGGTTAATGGGTGGAACTGCTCAAAGGGCTAGATTTTTGTAAACTCTTCTTTATTATATCAACGTTTCGGTCCAACCATTGGGACCTTGGGACTCCCATATTGTCAATGGATGGTGATTTATTGTAGATTTTTTGTATTTTCAGTACTCCTGAAGAAGGTCCCAATGGTTGGACCGAAACGTTGATGTAATAAAGAAGAGTTTACAAAATTCTAGCCGTTTGAGCCGTTTCACCCTATAACCTAATTACAATTTTATATTACGGAGTTATTTTTTTCCACAATATATATATATATATATATATATATATATATATATATATATATATATCTATATATATATATATATATATATATAGATTTATTGGTTTCAGAAGTCCACCACATCCCTATTTCGTGCGGCAGCCAATAAAGTTATGATAGCCAGAATGGTAGCCAACGTTCGGTAACGGACACGGTACTCAACGAAGAAGAAGAAGATAAATTTATATATCTTTTTATTTTCATTTTTTGATTCGAGCAGCATTCAGTCAGGATCAATATTGATCAACCTATCAATAAAATAAAAATATTCAATATTATTTTCGGAAATATATATATATAATAATAATAATAATATTCATTAATCTCAACAATTATTCACATTACAGATATAATAATAGTGCACTGAATAAAATAGGGACAAGTCAAAATGAAAATAACTTACTTTTTACAAAATGTAATAAATTCATTTATTGAATAAGGTTCGCCGTCCAAAATGAAACTATAAATGCGATTTCTGAACAACCTAAAATCCTCAATACCTTGTAAATGCTTAGGAAGCAATTTAAATAAACGCATGGCCATATACAGAGGTCCTCTTACAAATCTAGTAGTACCATGGATTGGAAAGAGGAAGGGATGAACTTGCTTAGTTATATTATATATATATATATATATATATATATATATATATATATATATATATATATATATATATATATATATATAGTATAGTATATATATATATATATATATATATATATATATCCACAGGGAAGCATTACTGGGACCTCTTTTCTTTGTGGTGTATATCAATATATATTATATATATATATATATAATATATATATATTATAGATATATATATATATATATATATATATATTATATATATATATATATAATATATATATATATATATATATATATATATATATATATATATATATATATATATATAAAAATATATATATATATATATATATATATATATATATATATATATATATATATATATATATATATATATATATATATATATATATACTTACATTTATATTATTTCAAAAGAACTCTTCGAGATATTCTAACGCCTACTAGGATATTCTTATTTTCTCATCGCACTTTTCCAACCTGTGAACTCACTCCAGATAAAAAATTTCCTTATTCGATACTTCAAATAAGTTATCTGGAGCTCTTGAAGTGTGACTCTTCAACATGCTCAAAGTGTTGTCATAATTTATATCTTATAAATTGAGTTTATCACTCATCATCACTCTATCCCATAATAGACTTTTAACGATCTACAATGATATCTTAACTTCACAGAATTGTTTACTATTTGTTGTGAACCTAATTTATCACTACGCTTAAGATAAGTTAATTGAAAGCATCTTGAACTGTAATGATTGTATCTGATGGATATATTTCGGAATAATCGTCAAACTTACTTCATTTGAGACCGTCAACGTTGGCAGAACTTTGTCGGAGATTACGTTATCTAGTTCATAAAAAGCTATGAATATTGAATTGTTTATTGTATAAGTATGAGTAGACCATGATTATTTTTCGGAATATAGTTTTTATTATTGCATTAATGTTTTTATTTGTAAAGATATTGTAACCAGTAAATGTTTATTACTTCCTTTGAAAACAGTGAAGCTACTGAGTCAGTTGAACGTAGTAGGTTAATTGTTATCGTCTTATTGGATGTAATAATAAGTGAAATGAATTCATGCGCTTCATTTTCTTTGTGAAGTTCACAAACATGATAATACATTCTCAGTATATTCTGATTTCACGAATGACCTGATTCATAATTATAGGTTTCTATGATTTTTTTAGGTAGAAAGTGAATGTAAAACTACTCTTTCACCCTTGAACCCTGAGTCCTCAGAGTGGCGGTTAAGAAGATATGTTTTTTTTTTAATTTTCATTTTTATATTACCCAAAATTCCGCCTGCAAAACCTAGTTTTTATCAATGATAGTTAAAGCTTCATATT
The DNA here is from genome assembly GCA_030704885.1 of Cynegetis impunctata. Lineage (NCBI taxonomy): Eukaryota > Metazoa > Arthropoda > Insecta > Coleoptera > Coccinellidae > Cynegetis > Cynegetis impunctata. The sequence goes on along the minus strand of JARQZK010000213.1, from coordinate 57,535 downwards.
CTTTCAAAAACTTCTTTACGTGATGACTTTTCTAGCGGTTTGCCCCACATTGATAAAAAAAAACATTTCTGCTTAATGCAATACCTATAACTGTTATAAAAATACATAAAATAGCAATTACATATGCCAGATTTGTGATGATCGGTCAAACAAGTTTGAAGTTTGGCATTCTCTAATATATATATATATATATATATATATATATATATATATATATATATATATATATATATATATATATATATATATATATATATATATATAGATTATATTGATATATAATATATATATATATATATATATATATATATATATATATATATAATATTATATATATATATATATATATATATATATATATATATATATATATATATATATATATAATATATATATATATATATATATATATATATATATATATATATATATATATATATATATATTATATACACGTGCTTTCATGATGAAAGGAACAAATTCATTAAAAAATTAGGTTTCTATTTCATGTTAAAATCCTCGGACAGGTCGATTAGTATTTTTATTTGGGCATTTTTCGCAATAAAAATTTTGTATACAGGGTGTCTCATTCAAGAGCTATGGCTTTGTCATTAGTTTTTTTAAAGGTAATACCCTGTATATTATTTCACTTTACAATTCTACGATAAATTCTTATCACTTTTTTGTGAACATACCATATGCCTCAACTCGATGGATTGCCAGAAACGGAGATAGTGGGTAATGAGAGGTACGATATGAAAACACACAAATGTAATTACTAATTTAATTTTTACATTATGTTCAATCTGTTGTCCGTTTACTTCGAGACATTTTTTAAGTCGATTCAATGTTTCCCGTTGCACATTTTTAATTTCTTCTGGACTGTTAATACATATTATCTGACTGATGCTCTCTTTTAGATCATCAATATAATTTGGTCTATACAAATAAACTTTAGACTTCAAATAACCCCATAAGAAAAAAATCCAATGGGGTTATGCCCGGTGATCTTGGCGGCCACTCAATCGGACCTCTCCGTCCTAATCCATCTGTTGGGAAAAGTTGCATCAAGAAATTGTCGAACAGCGATTGAATAGTGAGGAGGTGCCCCATCTTGTTGAAACCATATCTCGTTATTAGGTATGTCAGGATCTTGTGGGTTAGGAAACAAAAACAGCTAAAGCCGGAATGAGTTCGAAACTGGAGAAAGTTCAAGTAGTCCTCTCCGTTTAGTGTTCCTTCAAAAAAATAGGGACCAACTATACGATTTCGAACAATCGCTGCCCATGTATTAATTTTTTGAGGCCGCTGTGTGTGGCATTCTTGCATCCAATGAGGATTCTCGGTCGCCCAATACCTACAGTTTTGTCTGTTGACGTGGCCATTTAAAGTAAAGGTGGCTTCATCAGAAAAAATTATGTTTGTAATGAAATTTAGATGTTGATTATGAATTTCAAGAATCTGCTCACAAAACTGTACTCTGCGGTCAAAATCGTCTTCTAATAATTCATGTACCAGCTTAATTTTATAGGGATGATACTTATTTACCTTAAGTATTTTATGCACGGACCCTACTGATAAATTGAAATTATTGGAAATTGTAGTAATGGATGTATGAGGGTTATCTTGGCTTTCTAGTAGAACGTTCGGCACTGTTTCTTCAGATACTCTCGGTGGTCTTCCTTTAGGTAAATCTCTAACGTGGCCGTATCTCCTGAATTTTGATTCAATTTTGCTGACTGTCGATCTAGTAATTGGCGGACGATCAGGATGATTTTCATTGAATAGATTGCAGACTTCTTCTTGTGAACGCACCCTATCTCCAAAACCAATCATCATAAGTACTTCAATACGTTCTCTCTCAAGTAATTGCATTTTCTTAAACAATGAAGTAGTGTAGTGCCTGGAGCGTTATAAACGTGAAAACTGCGGACTATACAGCACCAGTGAATGAATTCAGATGGTACATGTGAAATTTCATTCTTCAGATTTAATGACAATGTTTACCTAAATTTTTTTTTGTACTTTTAATCCACATTTTAAATCTCCAGGTACTCCACTATCTCCGTTATAATCTGGGAATCCATCAAGTTGAGGCATATCGTATGTTCACAAAAAGTGATAAGAATTTATTGTAGAATTGTAAAGTGAAATAATATACAGGGTATTACCTTTAAAAAAACTAATGACAAAGCCATAGCTACTGAATGAGACACCCTGTATACAAAATTTTTATTGCGAAAATTGCCCGAATAAAAATACTAATCGACCTGTCCGAGGATTTTAACATGAAATAGAAACCTAATTTTTTAATGAATTTGTTCCTTTCATCATGAAAGCACTGTATATATATATATATATATATATAATATATATATATATATATATATATATATATATATATATATATATATATATATATATATATATATATATATATATATATATATATATATATATATATATGTCACCGGAAAATAACAAAATCAGCAAGTTTATAAATTTCCTAGGAAATTTATAAACCTTCGTAGGATTCTAAACTAGTGATGAATTGTATTATTTTACGCCCACATGTTCGCAAATTTATCAATTTGCGACATTTCGTGTTAAATTTATAAACTAACGAATATCCATTCGTAATATTTTAAGCGGTTCGACCAATCACAGAGAAGCTTTTAACTTTAGGCTTCCTTAAAATAAATTCTTGACTCTGATTGGTCGATGTTGACAGTGGCAATGCTTGTGTGCATCGACTAGAATGAGACTTTCCAAACTATAAATTTATCAGTTTCGATTACCTTCCTAACAGTATTTTTAGTTTAAAACTAGGTAGGTAACTATAATACAAGATTTTTTCGTCATTAAAAGTCATAATTTATAAATTTCCTGGGAAGTTTATAAACTTGCGGATCTTGTTATCTTCCGGTGATATTTATAAATATCCATATTAAAATAATGGTTGATAATAACAATTTACACATTTATTTAAAGAAATAACGCATGACGCACGTTTCGATGGAACTTCACCTCCTTCAGATGCTAATGGCAATCTGAAGAAGGTGAAGTTCCACCGAAACGTGCTTCATGCGTTATTTCTTTTAACAAATGTGTAAATTGTTATAATTAATCATTGAATAGTTGATGGAATCCGTCGTTACTACGTGATAATTTAACATGATTAACAAAACTAAATTTGAATTTAATAGGTTTATTATCACAAAATATTTTGAAAAATATAACACTGCGATTGCAATTTCGGTCACTAGACCATCATCGGGCAGATTGAGTTAAGAACTGAGTACAGAATAATTATACAGTGATGGGCTAATGTGTGGAAACAAGTAAATAGGTATCTCTGGAATTATTAGAGATATCAAAATGAAATTTGGAAGGTGGATACTACAGTAGATTGCCTATTTGTTTTCATATTTTTTAACAATTTTGAACTTCCGGTTTTACCGGAAGTAATGTCGATTTTAAAATTTGCAATGGAACACCCTGTATATTATTTTAGTTTCTGATGAAACATTTTATTACAAATACAAAAATATCGGGTTCGATATTTTTTATTTCAATACCTACCGAGATATTAACAGAAAATTTACTAAGGAAAGGAAAAATTTGATGGTAGCTAGTAGTCCATGAAATTCATTGTGTATTCCTTTCCTTAGTAACTTTTCTATTAATATCTCGGTAGGTATTGAAATAAAAAATATCGAACCCGATATTTTTGTATTCGTAATGAAATGTTTCATCAGAAACTAAAATAATATACAGGGTGTTCCATTGCAAATTTTAAAATCGACATTACTTCCGGTAAAATCGGAAGCTCTAAATTGTTAAAAAATATGAAAACAAATAGGCAATCTACTGTAGTGTCCACCTTCCAAATTTCATTTTGATATCTCTAATAATTCCAGAGATATTTACTTGGTTCCACACATTTGCCCATCACTGTAGATTTGCGCTTACGGGTGGGAAAGGATTATTGCAGGTACCTAAATAGACAAGAGGAACATATTTCAAGAAGGGCTAATCGAGTGAATTTCACAAATTGGTACAATACAATGTTCTTAGAAAAGTCGTTATTGTTTAAATACACTAAATATAGGAGAATATATCAAGTCAATCTGGTCGTTCAGCAAGATATCTTTTGCATTATTATTGAGTTTAAAAATTTCTAATGATTCTAAGTAAGTAGTGTTGTTCCTTTCGTTAATTTGTGCATGATTTGAAATTACATTTGTGGAAATTGGGTGTGGTTTTCACGGCAATGATTGAAACGTGAATCCGTTTTTTTTTCAAAAAGATTGTTGGTGGTCTTTAAATCTTGTCTTGAACGATCGACCAGTCTGACCTATTATATACTCCTTTACGTACAGGACAAATCAACTTAAAAACTCCTGTATTTTCAAATTTTGAAGTGATATCTTTGGCTTGAATAAAAATCCTGAAGTTTTTGTCTAGGTTTGAAAGCAATTTTAATATTACATTTAGGTATGACATCTAGCAACTTTTTCTGTAGAGGACCAAATATGTTAAAATGTGAATTTTCCGATTTTCTACTTTTAATTTGGGGATTATGCTGTAGTACGCTAGTTGATTACGTTCCTTGTTATCATTTTATCTATCAAACTTGTATGAAAACCATTATTGACGCAATTAGTTTTATAGTCGAAATTTCTTTCGCTAAATTTGTTACGGGATAATGGAATTGAGAACGCTCTGTGGATCATTGAATTAAAAGCTGATGTTTATGGGAAAGGGAATGATTGAATCCGGACGGAATACATATATCCCGTGAAAGTTGGTTTTCTATATATATCGAAACTCAAAGTATTATTATTATGAAAGATAGTTAAATCCAAGAAGTTTATTTGTCGATCCAATTCTTTTTCAATTTTGAACTTTATATTTGGGTGAATGCTATTAATATAATTCAAAAACTGATCTAATTGTCTCGCGGTGCCCTTAAAACAAGCAATTACATCATCAACGTATCTATGCCAAAAACTTATATGCGATGCTTTTGTAG
>JARQZK010000213.1:17500-50000 GCA_030704885.1 Cynegetis impunctata | reverse complement strand
AATAATTGAATAGATATAGGCAGCTATTAGATGCACTGCTTAATTTTTCCTGTTGAGAAGATTATATAATTCAGTTGATGAAGAAAACAATTAGTTACTTCAAATAATGTTCATGCAAAGAACAGAAGAAACTAAAATAACAAAAAACGTGTGCGGACAGGGGTAGGGGCAGATATGAAGGTCCTGACGTATTCTTTTTACTCTCTGTTGTTTTAGTGAGGCTATTGTAATTGATATTATTTTTAGTAAAGGGGTACACCTGACTAAAAATAATATCAAATGTAACAGCCTCACTTTCATCGGAATTTCAAGTAAATTTATCTAAGCACAACATAAACATTGCTCATCGTACCGCTAATAATTTAGGAAATCATATTAAAAATAATAAATCCAAAGTTAATGAAGATAATAAATCAGGAGTTTATAAAATTAATTGTGGTGATTGTGATAAGTTTTACATTGGTAGAACTTTCAGAAGTTTTCAAACTAGAATTTCAAAACACAAACGTAGCTTTGTTGATCAAAAGTCGGATTCACAATATGCCATTCAATCCACGAAAATCACACATTTAATTTTGATTTGAAAATATTAAATGCATAAAGTAAGAGAAGTAAACTCAATTTTTTAGAATCATTACAGATAAATAAATACAAGCATTTCGGTATTAGGCATCTGAAAATAAGAATGCAACGCCAATGTGGCCAGTCGTAGAACTATAAATATTGACATTGGAATATTTATGTTGTATTTGTTGTGTGTTTATTTGTGTTTTTGAAATATAATTTTACCATAAATATAAAGACTTTTCAGGCTTCTTTAGTGAACGAGTGTGTTACTGTGTATGTATTCTTATTGCTATTGAGGCGGTAGGTGATTATCATCATTTGTTTTGTAGCCAAATTGAGAGAAATCTTAGGTTAGATCATGAGATGAATATCTTAATTATCTGATTGACTCGTTCAATATGTACTCTAGCAGCTGCTATTTTGGCATTCAACAATGCTTCTTCTGTAGTCAACTGTTTCTTGTCTTTCAAAAATGGTGGCCTGATCAACTTTATTTTAAACTGTTGACAAATATCATCTATCGAGAAACCTTTGTCCACCATAATAGCATCCTGTGAGCTTCCTAACTTAAATTAAGTCACTTTGTTGGAAAATCGTTTTATCAGATGCTCTTCCCCCATATGGTTCACTAATATAAGTAATTAAACCTTCAGGAGAAACACCTGTCATGAATTTCACTGTGTTATTAGATTTATACCGAGAGTAAAACCTGATCCTGCAGCAAAGGCATTTTGGTTTCTTTATAAAAATTTCTTGTACAGTCTAAGATGATTCGAGTATTTTGAAAACTTTCAAAACATTTTGGCATGTTTTTCTGTATTTCAGAATATTCTGGGAATCTTATGACACAACTAAGAACTCTACTCATAATGGGTAGCATTTCATAAATATATTTTTGGCATAATTCTTGTGAAATGCCAAATAAAAGCGATAATGTCACATATGTAAGGTCACATTTCAATTTTGTCAATACTAAAACAATACGCTGTTTGATTGTTAATCTATGGGACCGTTGATCACTGTAAACAGATTGTACTGCTTTTACTATTGTATCTAATAGTTCTATATTATTGAGACCAGTGAAACTGTTTAGAGCACTATCTGTAGTTATCAGATCATATAAAGTAGAGATTTTGGGAGTATTACGTTTTCCCTTCTACACAAACACGATATTTATCACTACCAGCTGGAGGAAAAGCATGGAAATTCACATTTGAACATTTCTTTTCCCAGGAAGAACACTGAGGAACTGAACAATAACGATTCGAACGACTCATAGCTTTTAAAATGATTGCAAATAATAAATATTTGTAAAAAATCACACAAAAACAAATACAAAGCAGAGGAGAACGTAAGACCTATGTCAAGATTTTTAGTTATTCTGATTGTCGCCAGGCGGCGTAGCGCTCATTTTGATTCGTCTATAGCCAAATCGATCATACAAGCCCCCTTCTGATTCTTTTCAAAATTACCGAACTACCTGAATAGCAGTTTAGACTGAGAATGTAACCATCCTTTTATTTACCCTTTCTACTTAATTTGTCATCTAATCATTTCTTGTATTCGATATAACGGAGAAATATATTTAGTTTGCCGTTAGCATCTGAAGAAGTTGAAGTTTCACCGAAACGTGCGTCATGCGTTATTTCTATTAATAAATGTGTAAATTGTTATTATTAACCATTGTTTCAATATGTTTATTAATTTACACCATGTATTGTCCCAATCAATTCAAAATATTACATTTATTTACAACCATATATGTAATGCTGTCATTACTAACGTCATTGAAGGTTGGGAAGTGTCACATTACACAATTCTACTTCCCGCTCTCTCTTCCCGCCCCATTTCATCTATTCTAGATACATTTTTTTTTAATAACACATTTTTTTGACAAATTTTATAATACCTATTTAATGACAAACAATAAAAAACAACAATGAACTAAAATACAACAAACTAATTATTGATATTAATCGTTAAATTTGAATTATTGTAAGCATTTATTGAAATATTTAGGCCTGTACCAGCGTTGGACCCTCCAATAGTTGTCTCTTTGGGCTACAAATTAATTTCATTTTGAATGACTGAGGTTTGTGAACTACTTGCAATAGCTACAGAAGACATGGCACATTGGGACAGCATAGTGGCAGTTTTCATTTTATTCTCTATAGAGCCATCCAACCAACCTTCTGCCACAGTATTAGATTTCCATCCGCCCAGCCTTTTTAATTGGAGTACCTACACTTGCACCACTGTTGGCAAGTAACGTAGCGGCGGTTCTTCTGAGTGCGTGTCCTGTGAAGCCTTTCCAATTCTCTAAATTCAAAAAAGTAGCAATTTTTTGGGAAAAATTAGCTATTGTATTGTGTCCAATTGGTTGATTTCTTGCTATTCCTCCTCTGAGCTAAACAAAAAATCTATCGATTTCTATGTTTGTTTTTTATATTTATGTAGTCTCGAATGATTTTCACCCATACTGAATCAGTAATCAAAAACGATCTATTTGTATGTGTTTTAGAATCTGGAATCTCTATCGAACTTTTTTCTTCAAAAAAAGCTATATCCAACATTTTCATTTTCACTAATTCGTCCGTCCGACAAGCTCCAGATACTCCTATTATTAATGCTACCTAAAACAATAAGAAAAAATTATACAATAATACCAGTATATTTGTATTAGCTCAAACACGTTTGGTTTTTTTTAAATACTTATTTAAAGAATCACAAATAACTTACCCTTGTCGGTAGAAGATTATTTGGAGCTTTATTTGAAAAATCCTCTATTTTCTTCCTCGAAAATAAATTCTTCGGCCTAAAGCCCACATTTTGTCGTTTTAGGAAGGCTAGCAGTTTCCCATGTTTGGAAATATCAGTTTTTTCTTCAATTTCTAGCATCGTTCGTATCATACTGTACATTGCCCACAAAGTAGACGGCTTCTTTTGTCCATTATGTTCTCCAAAATATGCCAGGAGTACACTTTCGGAATATTTTTAACCTTTTTTTCTTCGCACCACTTCCTATATAATGCAGTAGCTTTTAGATACCGATGCTTACTTTTCTCTGGCACCAAGCCCTGGACTGCTGCATGAGCAGCCTGTCGTACTTCTGGTGGGGTACAATCCATACATTCTTCGTCGGAAAACATGTTTTTCAATTTATTATTCGCGAATTTAATATCTGACTTTATCTGATATTCATTGACTTCATCTGACATTTATTTATATTAGTGACAATTGTATACCCCGTAGTCACGGTAACAATATATTTACTTGATTATTCTTAGAAAACCGCGTTAAATGTAATATTTTTTTCTGTGACGGGAAAAAAGTTTGACATTTTGTCTCTGATGACAGGTAAAGAAATATCACTTTTTGAAATTACTTTTTTCCCCGGGAAAAAAGTGAGTACTTTTTTCCCGGATATATATATACACATAAGTAAAGGTAGATATTTAATTTTAGAATATTTTACTATACAAAAGTTACATTTCCTTTATATGTAATAATAGTTCCTTGAACTATTCGGTACAACAATGGAATTTTCTTGTGTCGAAATTATATTCTTCAGTAGGTAACTACAAATCTCCTGCTTACTTCATTCTTTGTTTGCTTGAGTTTCACAATTAATAACGTTTCCGAATCTTCAATATCATCTAATGTTACCTGGCTGATTTTCATAAATTCGACAAGCTCCTTGCAATTCCAAATACAACAACAACCTTGGCCATTAAATAAAATTCATCGGGAGCATTATTTAAAAAATCACTAATTTATGTACTCGTAAAAATCGCAGCTTTCTTGGTCGTGTAACCTTTCCCATTTTGTTTCAGAAATGTAGTTAGTTTGATGACGGTGCAGTCAGAGATAACTCGGAATCAGACATTTTTTTCACTTTATATTATTCAAAATAACTACTAAACAACTACTAAGTTCGCAATTTTTAAATCAAATCAATAGAATTAAATTGACAGATATTCGTTTACTTCAAAGGATTCCTTAGCAACGCAGGTCTAATTGTCGCTGAAAGTACAACAGCCTACCATTTTAAAAATTCAAATTTCGCATCTATAATTTTCTGTTTTTAATATATTATAACAATATGTATTGTCAATATTCAATCGTCGTTTTCCTCGTCACAGAAAAAAATTATGTATTATACACGGGAAAAAATATTAGATTTTAGCTCTCGCTTTTTTGTCTCCCTCCGCTTCGCGTCGGGAGACAACACAACCTCGAGCTAAAATCTAATACTTTTTTCCCTTGTATAATAAATAACTATTAGGTATGTTCACAACGAAACAGAGATTTATTAATTTTGATCGAAATATGATGGTTGTAAATAAAATAGTATAAAAACCTCGGTAGGAAGTTTCATTCCTGTCTCGAGATTATAGTTAACCTCGGTTAACTAACTAATATCACGACAGGAATGAATCACTTCCCACCTAGGTGTGTAATATACTATTAAATTATCAGTATTTGCATAGAATAGAATTGACACTTATCTATCATCTTCTCACACTTGTTCGCCCATCACTCTTATTGATTGACAAATGAACAGCATCATCTTCGAGGACCGAGAGGAGTCTGCTGCGTTTCATTAGAAGGCCATGAATCAAGATAACGATCTCGAAATTAATCAGTGGAGGTCTGATTAATTAATTAGGGAATGCGCCCGAGTTGTAGTCAGCGCTATCTTAGTCGATAAATACAATAACTGTCTCTTTCGGCGGGACGTGCGAAGTTTCTAAATGTCGCGAGGGTATATAATAGCAGGACTAGGAGTAGGTTTAGTTTATACAGTGGAAGATGACACTGATGATGTACAGTGGCGTAGACGAATCGGAGGTCTCCAAAATTGCAAAGATTGAAATAATTAATTATTTAAGTTAATGCAAAGCCTTGATAAAATTGTACATAAATATGAAATACGTAAAGAAGTATTATATATAGAAGTGTGGGGATTTTGCTATGTATATAATAATAATGATAATATTTACTCACACAAGTATGGTAAAAATACTAGTAAAAAACAAACTTCAGTTGTGAATCAATAAAAACTCGATAAGTTTAAACACTTGTTTCGAGAAGTGATAGAAATCAACAACGAAAAGACAAAGACATCACCAAATATATAAATATGGAAATTACAATGAATGATTCAACTATAATATATATATATATATATATATATATATATATATTTATATATATATATATATATATATATATATATATATATATATATATATATATATATATATATATATATATGTAAGTTTGGAGTTTCGTCCAACCTAACTATGCGCTCAGTGCCGTCGACTGAGCGGATATCAGGGTTGCGAAGGTTTCTCAAAGATTTATCAAGGCATCATATCCAGATACCTTGACTACTGTTCATTTTCAATTGTATAAATTTGACACTGTCATAAATTGTATATTTGTTGAAAACAAACATATTCATTTGTGAATTAATGTACTTGTTTGTTGATTCAGGTAATGTTATAATGTATTGAATAGGTTTAATGTATGTAATTATGTGTTTTAATAAACTTTTCAGTTATTGCTAGCATCAACAGCCGTACTTAAATTCATCATAAGTCTTGATAGCAGACTCATATATATATATATATATATATATATATATATATATATATATATATATATATATATATATATATATATATAACTATATCGTAGAACGGGGCTATTCTGGACTTTTCAAATTATTTTTAATATAGCAGAAAGAGTATTGAAAAATAGTCTATTTTGATATTTTTTCTGGATAGGTTTATATACGACCAAATATTATTCTATGATAAATAGGTCCCCATTCTTAGAGGGGGCTGAACAAATTTTTTTAGGCCCTTCGAAAATAGTCTCGTGGGTCAGGGTTATTTTAGAATCGGTAAGAACAGGGCCGTATCCAGGGGTGCCAGAGGGGGCTGAACCCCCTCTGGAATTATCTAAGCCCCCTCTAGAAAAGATACCAGATATTACAAACCAAAGATGTTTATATCTGCGTTGACATAAAACTGGCCTAGTTCCAAACAAATCTACTTAAATGTAAAATTATTCATTTGTGGGATCTTTTAACCCACAAAACATGATGACGTTTTTTATCCTAAAATGAAATAGCGACAAACGAGCAGCTACCATCAGGGTTGCCAGATTTTTCAGAGCCGTGTTGCACTTCAGACGCTTATCTGTCGCCCAAAAGCGCAACCGTGGATGCGACATGTTAACGGGGAAACATTGGTAACAATTATTTTTCATATAAAATTCACTTATTGTAGGAGTTATTTCATACGTGTTTTGCTGCCCATTTGTCGCCAAAAATGGAAATCATGATTTTTTCGCAACTGCACGAAAAAATAGTGCACCCAACATGTTGCCTACTCGTCCGAAAAAACAATAATAGGTACTTTCGGGACTATTTACTTAAATTACTATTACAATAAAAACCACGATTCTGTTACAAATATCTTTATTTTTATATAAACTGTTCACAAGACATCATAACATCATCATCATCATCTTTGTCTGCGCTTGAAGTTGTGGATTGGTTCTGCTACTGATACATATCAGAATTAAATTTTGCATACATAGCTTTTCTAGGCTCAAATTATTTACAGCAAATCTCATTTATTTCCAAGTGAGATTTAATAGACACAACTGAATTTAACATTTTCAGTATCATTTTATTTCGAATTTTACATTTAACAATATAAATCAATGAAAATATCCTCTCCACGAATGAATTGGATGACGGTGACCTTAGAAGAGTAAATGCAAATAGAGCTAAATCTTCAAACATGAATTTGCAGGCTGCATTTTTCAAATCTATAATCTTCCTCCAAAAAGTGGCTCTATGATATAAACGTCTATAGATATATTTATTTGTTCATATTTAATGATGAAAGTACTTTTTTATTTTTTTTAATAGTTTTCTAGGAGGGATAATTTTTTTATTATTTTTATTAGAATAAATTTTTCTATTTTTCCAAAATGTTTTTCAATTAATATTCGTTTTAGAAGTGTATTCTAGGTAAAAAGACAGAAAAGGCAGTATATTTCTATCTTTTTTCACGTATATTTATTTCAGTACAATGTTAACAACAAGCCCCCTTATGAATTTGTTCAACCCCCTATAGAAAGCAGTGCTGGTTACGGCCCTGGGTAAGAATAACGCATAAATTATAGTTACCTCGTATATTGGGCTAAATTGGAAAACATATATATTTTCTTCCATTCATAGGTGCCCAAACGAAAATTTTTAGGCAATGGTCTATTATTTTCAGGGAAAATTTGACTAAAAACGTTGAAGAGATGTATATATATTTTGAATATTATGTTTTTAAAATTTTAGTTATGCAAATCAAAATTTATAAAAACTTATGAAATTTGTGGGCGAAACTATGGTCTATTTCATATAATTTTATACCTTACAAATATATTTGTTATATTTCCCTTATCTCCACTCATAAGCTTTTGATATTGTTTCAATGAGTATGGTCAGCATTTATTCTGAGATTTCATATTTTCAGATTCCAAAAGATTAAAAAATTATGTATTTCTTATATAATGCCTAGATATAGATTTTATATAGTATCAATAGTTTCATGTGCATTCCACATTTTAATGTTTCCTCTACCATGAACATGTGGAATGAATATATTTTTTCCAAGATTTCTTTACATAGTTTCTGGAATTATATGCGATCCACTGGTAAAAAATTGCTTCCAGAAAAAGGGTAATTTGATGCCCCACCCCTATTTCATCGCCCAATATCCTCATTACCTTAATAGGGAGGCGGGGTCAACGAGCATGGCCAACTTGATGTGTTGCTATCACGCACTGCTGAGGGCCGATAAAGATTCGATGTCCATAGAGAAGAAGTGAATAAGATTTCATTGGCGTTACGCGTTTTTCTGTGACGCTAATGATCACAGACGAATAATATTGTTCTGAGATCTATGGTCGTAAAGTTAGCAACTCACTTCTTGTTAACTTGTCCAGATATGTACCTGATAACTTTCAAATATTTTTCTATCCTTAAAATAGCAATAGTAGTTCAGACTATTTTGATGGTATTGAGCAGAGGAATACAAATTGTATTGTGTAGAAAATTATTTATTCAATAACATCATAGCTGTTTGTATGCAATTTTTTCTTTGTCATTTTCTAATATTTCTTAATTTCCATTTATGATTTTGACTACTAAACTACTAAACTCATGGACGTACACAGCACCCAAGGGCACAGTGGGAATCGAACCCATCTACTCCGAATTGAACACGCTATAGGGGGAAGTCGGTGAATTGTGCACACTTAAGAAGTCGAGTTGATATTTTCTCAAATATAGCATCTAAAATTTTGAATTTTGGCATAAATATTCTTCATTATATATGGTATAGCACCAATGAATGAAATATTACAAAAAAATATGTTCTGAGCTTAGAAACGAAATTAGACATAAACTGACAATGCGCATGATTATCCACCCTATGCGGGTATTTGTGCGCACCAGTCAGGGTAACTGTGCGCAACCATAAATCTGTAAATATAATATGGTGTATCGGGCATAATTGAGACAAATATTATAGAATACGTATAATATTTGTTGGAACATTAAAAAAATATAAAAAAATTTTAATTTAAGCGTCGCAAAATTCACAGGCATATCCTGCATAGCTTTCAGTAGACCATAAAATGCTAAATCTAAAGTCTTAAGCGATGAGATGAATGTGGTGTGATGGCTAGCAATTCAATCTTGTTTCGCTTACAAAATTTATAATTTTCTAGCTCAATTGTTAGCTGCTGCATAAGAATACGCTAATCGTAGAAGTTCATTTATTGAGACACCATAATAAGTTTTGCCATTTTTAATACGCGACTCGCTGAACTCTTTTTTTGGACCTGTGTAAAAATGGGATGAGGACCCATTTGAGACCCACTGATATCACGCCCTCCATCAGAGTCTTTCCTTTTTTTGCGAATTGTATATTCTGGCATTCAAACCATCTTTTCGTCATCTCTAACTGCTCCAACATTTACAAAAAATAACAAGACTTTTTTCATTTTGTCTGCGTCCCAGGAGGCTTTATTTATTTTGCGTGTATCTTTTAGCATCTGAAATTATTTAGAAAACATTTTATTTTATACTGAATGACAACAAAAACTTTTAATTACAAAAGTTGGTTAATTGTGCGCATGGCGCATCATTACCCGACATGGACCTAATGGTTATGAAAATTCACCAAAATAAAACTGGATATACTTTACCTTAGGTGAATTACTCCTATAATAGCTAGAACCATATTGATTATTTTAGGATAATTACTCAAACAAAAACGTCCTTATTAACAACTTCAATCTTCTTTTCGCACGCACAAAAGTTAGAGTAAACAACCACAAAAGTAGTCAGACATGATGACAGCCACGTTTGCCGCGAAAATTGCCCAAATGGCTGCGCAACTTTAACTATCTCCTAAGAGATGGCACGAAAAGTATCAATTCCAATAAATGCATGACATTTTCTACTGATAATATGCTGCGCATCATTAGCCGCCGCGCATGATTAACCGACTTGCCCCTATTTTACCGCTCCTCCACTCATCCAATTCGAAAACTTTTGATTTTTACGAAGATCTGATGATTCAGTTTATCAAAATAGTTTTCACTATAGACAGATGTATATGATATTAACGTTATAGGTAGGAATTTTCTTCGAAAATTGAGTAGATATATATTCTGCTCATACCAAAAACATCGAACATTTAGAGCAATTTATGTGTATTTATTTTCAGTGATAATTAATTAGGTCGATCTAACGAACAGTAAACACATCAATTGATGAATCTTATGCCTAACTAATTAGTTACAGATTATCCGGACCACACAAGTGCATAATGAGCTCTAATATCCTTATCCTGTTATCAATAGTTGATATTCTGTCATCACTATATTCTAATCGAAGCACCAAGTAAATTCTCGTAAAACCTCGTATTCATTATGAGCGATAACGATGGCTGTAATACACCAGTCATTTTACGAAAGACAGGACAAAAATTAAAATAATTAGAAATTTAACGATACTGCAGCTGTTACTTGATGTATAATCATAACAATAATCAACTGGCTAGTAAAAGTAAAAATGAAGGACACTCTACTGCGTAGCACTAGGAATGATAAAACCCCTCGGCGCATGTGCATGTCGTCAATATTTTTTGAATGTATTATATAAATTAAATAACAATGAAAGTCGATTTTACGAATGAAATGAAGGAAAATTGCAATAAATGTAATAATAAGTCGATATTACGAATAAAATCCGTGAAAATTTAGCAAAAAAATTCATTGATTGACTGTCGAATTTGAATATCCTATTCCGGCTCATTTTGCTGCAAATTATGTATCGAATTGATAAGATGGGAAGCAGACACAGACGCAGAATCAGCTGAAGCTATCAACGTCGCTTGGTTACCGTGGCACACAGAGCACTTCGACCCATGTTTTGTAGGACTTCGTACTTATCGACATTGGCGCATGCGCATGTCGTAATGCCTATCTAAAAAACGCTATAATTTTTTATTCTTCGTTGGGAAAAAATTGGGAACAAAACTTCTCTGATGAAATCATATGTATTTTATCGATATCCGTTGGAATTTTTAAAATCGGACCAGATCCCAACTTTTTGTAGTGAGACTTTAGCTTCGCCTCGGGGTAAAAACGCTATATTTTTTTGTTTTTCGTTGGAAAAATTGAAATTTAAAATTCCCTAATGAAATCATATGTGTTTTATCGATATCCGTTGGAATTTTTAAAATCGGGCCAGATCCCAACTTTTTGTCGTGAGACTATAACTCCTTTAGCTTCGTCTCGGGGTAATAAAGAAAGGATTTATTTCTGTATGAGTATTGGATCCCTATCAAATCAGGGGTTGAGGTGTTACTTTAAAAAAAATACTTTTCGTTAACTCTATATTGAAAACTTATTTTGTTCGATATCATTAGAAATTGTTTCCGTATTATTATCGATTTATATTTCAGTTCGCGATAATTGAAAATATTGGTAAAAGGTGAATGAAAAACAAGTTTAGATTTGCATGAAAGAAGTTCATGACATAAATTTATAACAATCAAATCATGAAAAACATACTAGTCGACCATGGTCAATTTCATACATTACATAAAGTGAACAAGGAAAATTCTTCAATAATTTAAAAAAATTATCAAACAACTTTCCAAGGAAGCTGGTTATACGTATTCAGCAACGCAAAATCTGCATTCACAATCGAACGGTGAATTATAGAAATTGTCAAGTCACCCCGACTCAAAATCTGCATACAGCTGTTTCGATCATATTAGATCTCATCAGTGCAGCTTATTTGACTCGGAGTGAATTAACAAATTTCTAATTGTTCCCCAATACAAATCGTGGCCAGTAACAATGGATAAATAACAATCCAGAGCGCCATCCCACCAAAGATATTGGGAAACAACAATTCACCGCTTAGACTGAAAATGCAGAAATTCGTCGCTCAAACACGTACCTCCTGATATGAAGATATCTACTCTACAACAGTGGTGTATATGATTCCAAGGCACACTAACATAGTGATTTAAAACCTTTGGATATACTCACGAGAGCGCGCTTTGAATATTCTAGTCGCTTAATACGCAAAATATAACAATCAAATCATGAAAAACATACTAGTCGACCATGGTCAATTTCATACATTACATAAAGTGAACAAGGAAAATTCTTCAATAATTTTAAAAAATTATCAAACAACTTTCCAAGGAAGCTGGTTATACGTATTCAGCAACGCAAAATTTCTATAATTCACCGTTCGATTGTGAATGCAGATTTTGCGTTGCTGAATACGTATAACCAGCTTCCTTGGAAAGTTTTTGATAATTTTCCTTGTTCACTTTATGTAATGCATAAATTTATAGTTTGAATATTTGATTGATTTTAGAAAACAACAATGATATAATATATGAATCCTGAGAAATAATAATTAATATTTCTAATTTGTAAACAGAACAATAAATGTAAACTCTTCAAAATTCTCGATGTAAAATCAAATTATATGAAGATCATATTAATTAGTGTACCAAAATTGGCACAACTTCAAAAGGCGACTGAAGTTAAATTACACTATTGTTTATAAAACTACAACGTTTCTAGATAAAAAAAATTTGAGTTTTTGAGTTAGCGAATTCGTAAATCTTTATTTTTGGGTTCTTTCTGAGAAACTGGATTAATCTAATATTTTGATGACTGAATCGCTTTATTCTTTCGATATCTATATACCTACTACGTAATTATATAACTAATACGGCCCTTTTCCGTGCGTTTTCTGCGTTCATTCCACCTTCAGCTGAAATTATTAGTTTTTTCGATAACCCGTTCCACCTGAACAAAAGAAAGTTACGAACAAGTGACAACTTGCAATTTTATGTGCCCTTCTCACGTGAACTAATAATTAATGAGATTTCCCAAGTTATTCGAGCAAAAAATACCACTATGGTTCCATATATTTCAAAAACTACCAACATGAAGAAGAATAAAGAACATAATTCACGTGTTTGTGAAAATTTAATAAAAATCTAGTCAGCAGCAACAGACCTCCTTCTCTAAGGTCGTTTTAACCCCTTTTTTCGTTCCTTTTCACATACAAAGCCTCAACTCCCTAAGTCAATTTGGGAAAGATGTGAAACCTCAAAAACTACGAAAAATCATGAAATCGGTATATTACCATGGCGGAGGTTAAGGAAAATAGTTGAGATCTCTGAAGGATTCTTCCCACATATTAAGTCAAACCTCGTACCTAATTTCAACTCTCTAACTCAATATTCAGGAGCTGTGAAATACGCAACCTCAAAAACTAAGGAACTAGATCTCAAAACAGATGTATAGAAGCGAAAAAGGAAAAAATTTTATAACACCAAAAGGCACTTCAACGTACATATTTTCAATTACTTAATTTGAAGGGAAATTATATATATATATATATATATATATATATATATATATATATATATATATATATATATATATATATATATATATATATATATATATATATATATATATATAAAGTCCCTGCGCCTTGTAAGGTCCATTTTTTGCAAATTTTCAATAAATCAAAAATAAAAAAACTTTTTGAACTAAAACTTCATTAAAGTATTCCTTATTTATTTGTGAAGAAAATCAACAAGTGAGATCAAATTTCTTGAATAAAATGATCGTTTTTAAAAACCTTTGATGTGGGCTTTTTTAGGAATAAAGGCACTTATCATAGCCCAATTTTAAACAGATAATTTTTAAATTTTAAACGCTATCGAAACAAAAATTATATCTATACATTAAACTTAACTTAAAATATGAGTTTCTTACGTTATCAGTCTCTTACAATATTATTTTTGGTCATAATTGGACGGTGGGCTATCTTAGGCTTAACAAAAGTTAATTTATCAAAAAAACAAAAAAACCTCTTTCAAAAATATAAAAACAATGTTTCTCCTCTGCTTATTCTGATATTTGTTTCAACTTGAACAAAACATAATCTTGCAAGTTAGAAACTTATTTTCAATATGATATAAGTGGGCCTTATTAAGGGTATAGAAAACAAATCAGTGAAATAGAAACGAAAATGATTAACTATAATTACTTGTACTTAAGTATTGTAGGCAATTACCAAACAAATCAGAGTCTTGTGGGCCTTGAGATGCATTCTGAACATGAAAATTCTTCTACATCTCATCGGGCCATCTAGGAAGCCCGTGTGGTAGGCCTTTGTAAGCACTTTTCTCGGCAGCGAGAATTATTTCTATAAAATTAAAATAAACAAAAAGTATACACAACACTTACCTCCATACGAATGCCCTTGCAACTAAGTAACTTTTAATTTTAAAGAAATCCGAAAACAGTTTGTTTTTTCAAAGAAACACTAAAAAGTTTGCTATTGTGAGGTTATAAACCGTAAGTCGTTCGCCACGTGACTGACAAACTGTCCACTGCTACCACGATGGCGTCTTCCATCATTCGATATGCACTTGCAGTTATCTCTATGGTACTAATCGAACATGGGCGCATGGGGAATTTGAATTCGTTCGAACGGTTATAACTATAAAATTTTGAAAGTGGGCTATCTTAGAAACATTGCCATCTTTGGCGCAAGTTATATAATAATTTTCTGGTCCTTTGAATTTCATTAAGTCATTACAGCAGATTGACATATATTAGTAAGATGAGATAAAAATAAAATTGTAGAAATCTTGAAAAATTAGTTATTAATAAAGTCTAAATACGGCTTTAATGTTGCATGTACATACTTTAAATGGTTACAAAATCATAATTCCCCGTTTAAATTAAAAAATTACTCGGTTTTCATCAAAATCATTTTGTACCTGTATGAACTACCTATGGAGGTGTACCTATGGAGGTGTACAGTTCTGAGCTCCCGCGTATTTTTAAATCCAGCTGTGCAATGTTCGCGGATGACACGAAACTCAGTAACTGTCCCCTAGTCAATACAGGACACCTCCAAAATGACCTTGATAATTTATCCAAGTGGTGCGAGTAGTGGTTGTTGCTTCTCAACATCAATAAGTGTTGTGTGATTCATATTGGTAAGGAAAATCCTAAGATTGCTTACTTCATCGACCAGCAGAGGCTGGCTAGTGTCTCGCAACATTGTGACCTATGGGTGTTACAGTCACTGACAACTTAAATTGGTCTACCCACATTTCAGTTGCTGTATCCAGGGCAAAAAAATTTACTTATCTACTATCCAAAACTTTCGCTGGATGTGATATTGCCACATGCAGGACCCTCTACACAACTTACGTGCGACCTATTCTTGAGTATGCGGGCCCAGTATGGTGGGCAAATCTGAAAAGAGATCAGGAACTCTTAGAATCCGTGCAGCGGTGGAGCACACGTATTCCGTGTGGCAGAATTCGCCCGGACTATCAGACTAGGGTGCGGTTATTTCAGTTGCCTTCTTTTTCGGAACGCAGATTGAGAGGTGACTTGATAATCACATATAGAGCGCTTCACTCTCTCTTCGGTGCAGACATGGCGTACCTCTTTCCACTCAATCAGAATCGGGCATTGAGAGGATACTGCTACAATCTGGCCAAAGAGAACTTCAGGACAACAGTGAGGAGCAACTTTCTCCCCAACAGAGTCTTCGAAATCTGGAATCGGCTTCCCTCTGAGATTGTGTTATCGCAAACGGTGAATTCCTTCAAGAACTCTCTGGATAGATGGTCTGAACTACATCGTTAATAAATTTAAATAAAGTAAATTTAATTTCAATTTCAGCTCATTTGATTTGTTTCTCAGTTTATATGTTTGTAACATTTCTCGAATTCTTTCTTAGTTTCAATTTTATGTTTATATTTTTGAGTTTATAGGTTAACCTTAACTCTCAACCTTTGTAATAATAATAATAATAATAATAATTATTCAACGTTTCGTAGGAAATTTCAGAATAACTTCAGGGTTATCACATGGTACATCACTGACTGATACACCAATCGCCGAAAGTTATTCAATCCGAGAAATCTCCAACCTCATATCCACGAATTTCGGATATTCCAATCTAAACCACCCTTCGAGCTCCCTTTCAAACGGATCAACGCATGATCTACATAATAATGACATCCCATAGACTCCCGGGGGACACACGAGTCTAGGATTAACTCCAGATCCAGGCGTTATTAATTGAATGCGACGCACGTCCGTCCGTCATTGGCTGCCACTTCTCTCGGTTTTACCGGATGTACATATACCGGATATCGCGTTATGCGATAACCCGGGATACGTATCTTTTATTATATCAGCCTGGACGGCACTTAATTGAAATTGGAAATTACGACCCTCGGTGTTGATTAGCGGTAGAGTGGATAGGGGTTAGTCCTCGAGGATTAGTCCCGATTCGTGAAATAAAAACGCTACGTGTGTAGGTTGTGTTGAACTTTACTGTACGAGGATGTAATGTGTTTTCGTTGGGAGAGAGCTTTTGTTTGGGGAATTTTGGAGGTTAGGATGGGAGGGATAAATTTGGGCGGTTTATGACTGGCTTTTTGTTACACAGCATATAAGGATTTGAAGGAAACTAATATACAGATATTTGATTGCATCATAGTAACACTCTTTGTAATTATTTAAGGAAAAGTTATTTTCAAATTGAAGATATTTATAAAATTTTGCGGTATGTTTCATTTGAAAATAAATTTTCTTTAAATAAATATTGAAACATGTATCACCTAGAGCCCATCGAAGTATTAGTAATATTTATTTATTTCAACAGAGTTTTCACTATTTATAATCATTTGAATAACTATAAAACTTCTCACTAAATATATCTAATATATAAAATTCTCGTGTCATGGTGTTAGAAGATAAACTCCTCCGAAATGGCTCGACCTATTCTAATGAAATTTTGTGTGTATATCGGGTAGGTCTGAGAAACGGCTAACATCTATTTTTCATCCCCCTAAATATTGAGAGTGATCCACCCCTTAATTTTTAATTTTTATTTTTCAGACAAAATTTTATGTTCTATTTTTGTTATGATGCAACATTCAAAAATACATACTTACAACTCTGAATTTTCACCCCTCTACAATCAACCCCTATTTTTTATTTGTTATACTCCTTCGAAATGGCTCGACCGATTCTCATGAAATTTTGTGTGCATATCGGGTAGGTCTGAGAATCGGACAAAATCTACATTCATCCCCCTGAATGTTGAGGGTGAGCCGAGGGGTGGTCCACCCCTTAATTTTTATTTTTATTTTTCAGAAAAAATTTTCTGTTCTATTTTTTCATGATATATAAATTCAAAAATACATACAACCCTAAATTTTCACCCCTTTACGATCAACTCCTATTTTTTATTTGTTAAACTCCTCCAAAATGGCTAGACCGATTGTCATGAAATTTTGTGTACATATCGGTTAGGTCTGAGAATCGGACAAAACCTATTTTTCATCCACCTGAATCTTAATTTTTTTTCAGACAATATTTTCTGTTCTATTTCTTTTATGATACAGCATTCAAAAATACATACAACTCTAAATTTTCTTCCCTCTACGATAAACTCCTATTTTTTATTTGTTAATTATAAACTTGAATTTTTCTGGCAAGATTTTTATTTTTATTTTGTGATAACTATATAAAAAAAAATTCATATTACTCCCAATTTTTTACCCTTCTATGATCAACCCCTATTTTTCCATCGCAATTTTCATTTTTTTTTATTTTATCCACAGATCCGCAATAGGGTTGCAAGATGGCAATCGAAAATAACAATAGTCGGTCTGAGAATAGGTCGTAATACATTTTTCATACCCCTATAATAATATAATAAAGTGATTAGAGTGGTTCACCACAAAAATTTTCATAAATTTTTTGAACAAAATTTTTTATTTTTATTTTTTTATGATGTTGCATTAAAAACTACATATAACTCTAAATTTTCACCCTTCTATCAACAACACACATTTTTTCATAGCCATTTTCATAATTTAAACAACGTTTGTCGGGTCAGATAGATTGATAGATAGATATAATGATAGATAGAAAGATATACATCGGCAGATAGATGAATAGATAGAACGATAGATAGATAAATAGTTATTTGTGCAACCAGTTGGGAAAAGCATTATTTTTCGTAATGAGCGTATTTCTCGCTCCGCTCGTTGCGCAAAAGAACGCGAGTTACGAAAAATAATGTTTCCCAACGTGTTTCACACAATATTTTTTCTAATTTTGAATAGGATGTGACTATTTGAATTTAAATTAAAAGTATCAAAACGTCCCTACAAGCGTACCTCGTCTAGTGAATTCGGAGATATTTATTTTTCACTTCGTTGCTATGGAAGTATCGTTAGTGTCATATTTCGTAATTTCGATAGTGTTTGTCTATGAATTTCATTGTCAAAAAAGGGAAAATAATAATCGCTTTTCTTTTCGTAAATAATTCCTTGAATTTGTTTTAAAGTAAAAGAATATATACTGCAATGTCCGATTCAGAGAACGACGTACCGAGCGAAATCGAGGAAGCGGCTCAATCTGCGCTATCTACAATTATTCCTAAGAAGTCGAGGAGCAATTATGATTTGTCCTATGCGAAATTTTGTTTATGGTGTGAACAAAAAAGGATTACTAATTTGAACGAAAAAGTTTTGCTAGCGTATTTTCAAGAAAAAAAGGGAATGAAGAATTCAACCTTGTGGAGCTTACATTCGATGTTAAGAACCGAATTGTGCTTGAAGAGAAATATTGACATCAAGAAGTATACAAATATACTGGCTTTTTTGAAACGACATTCTGAAGGTTACCAGCCTAAAAAGTCATAGTTCTAGTAGTTTAGTCTTACAATGATTCTGTATTTTTCACAATTAATGGCGAAATTTACTTTTCGTAACCAGTTGCGAAAAGTAAGACGTTTCAAAACGTCGATGAGTTTTGAGAAGTGTCACTTTATATGTCAAAATTAGAAAAAAATAATTTATATGACAGAACTACGTTTGCCGGGTCAGATAGATTGATAGATAGATATGTAGATAGATAGAAAGATAGGTTACTATCTGGATAGATAGATAGTTAGATAGGTATATATATATATATATATATATATATATATATATATATATATATATATATATATATATATATATATATATCGGCAGATAGATGAATAGAGGGAAAGATAGATAGGTAACAACGTTTGTCGGGTTTGCTATATATATATATATATATATATATATATATATATATATATATATATATATATATATATATATATATATATATATATATTTATATAGGGTAAACCGGGCAAAAATACCTCACCTGCAAAAACGCCCCTTCCGCAATAAGTACAGGTACTTTTGACGACATGGCGATAGACGTACCAAAAGTCAGTTGGTTTTAGTTATGACGTGTTATAACGTATGTATGTAATATGATTTTCGGTATTTAGTTTGGTGAAAATAAATAAATATTGCAGTCGGCTTGTTAATTGAGATCTACAAAATTTATTGGTAATTGTCAGTAAAAATAATTTCTCATAAAAGTAGTTAGATATTGTTGATTCGAAAGCTGTGTAGTATTTAAGGATCTATAACCTATATTTTAGCACATCTTTATATCTGTGCTGTGCTCAAGACTTTTGCTAGCTCGGTGGGGCGTTTCACACCGGTGATCGGGAAAAACGCCTCACAAATCTAGGGGTAATAGGCCTCATTGATTATGTGATTTTATTTCCAGAAAATGGGTAAAATTTATGTACGCAAGACAACTATAACTATCTTTGGTCAAGGTAAGATGAATAAAGTTAATTCACGCGAGATGGGAATAAATAAGCTAGCCGTGAATACGGAACTTCCTCCAGAACCTTATTGAGAAGGCATTTGCGAAGTGGAAGCTCAATTGTAAAACTAGGTCGAGCACCAGAATTAGGAGTTGGGCATGAGAAAAGACTCGTTGCCCATATCTAATCTCTAGAAAAAATTGGCTTTGCCCCCGATGTCACTGCCGTGAAAAATATGGCTCATAAATTTGCAGAAAAATTAAACATCAAGCATCGATTTTCACATTTTCATGCAAGAGGTGGGGATGAGTGTTTCAAGAAATTTTTGCATAGGAATAAAGAGCTAAGCATTCGAAAATCGGAAGACAAGAAGACAAATTTCGAGCTCTTCTGATAGTTCTTTAAATGATGACCCTGTTTTAAGCTCGTTCGATGAAATGTCTGATGAAAGTGGAGACTTCTGCATCGAATGTCGCGAGTATTATTATACCACTAATTGAAAAGTTGAATGGATATAATGCAACAGGTTTTCTGGTTGGCTTCATGAGATATGTACGAGCAACAAAAATATTTGCAACAAGTGTGGCAAAGAGAATAAGCAAAATTAAGTTTTCATCTGTAGTGGGGCGTTTTTACCAGTGTACACGTCAAAAACGCCCCAGTGCAAATTTTAATTATTTATATTTTTTTTGTAATACAGTTTGAGAATATAAGTTTATTTATTTATTTTTTAAGAGATTACTTATTTTTAAGTCATTACTATCACAAACCTGAATATTGCCTAATAATTTGGTAATTCGAGCCGGATATGCTATTTATAAATCAGGAAAATATGTGTGCGTATTAGTAATGTCTGATTTTATTGTATTTTAGTAGTATTTTCGCCGCAAATAAAAGACTATTGCACTGTATCAGGAGTTGAAAGTAAGGTGCGAGAGTGGTTTTTGAATCAGTTTTAGACCTCCTGGATTATTAATTTGGATATATTTTTTTTGTATATTTAAGGATTTCTATTTGAAAAAAAAGCTATGAGTGTAAAATAAGACCTATGTGAGTTTATTCTACTGCTAACAATGTTTTCTTATTTCGATAGAGCTATTTCGGAAAACTTCAGGCTGGTTCGTGTCTATCACTAACCTGAAGATGTTGAATCATAGAAGTCTAATTTTAGTCTTAGTAAAGTCAAGAAATTCATAGAAATATAAGTTCTGTCCTATTTCTTTAATGAATTTCACATTATATGTTTAACCTATTTTGCATTGTTCGCTTCATTATGGCCTTCCCTTCTGGGGTTCATGTAATTCTTCGCAAATTGACAACATTCTCAAATTGCAGAACATGGCAATTCGTTACATGTTTGTACTGCAAAATAGGGCTCATTGGAAACCTTACTTCAAGAAAAATGGAATTTTGACGCTTCCTTATTTACTTGAATCTGTGTGCTTGATTAATAAATATTTTCATGCCGTATCCTTGGTGTCACAGCACGTGTATTCCACTAGATCCTCATAACATCATGTTCACTTTCCTATTTCTTCCTTTGAATTAACAAAAAAGTCCACAATGCTAAGAAAATTTACAATCACCTTCCAGCGGAATTAAAATCTATAACTTCCTTGACCAATTTTCGAAAACGAACTAAATCTTATTTTCTCGATATACGTTATCACTCTATAGAGGACTACTCTATTCTGTTCATTGATTGTTCGATATGACCTAATTGAGTAACACCGGCATCGGCTTCGATTGAGGAGGATTTGAAACTCTCGGTTCTATTGTAAAGTTTGTATATATTTTGTATGGAAATATGGTGTGATTTTTATTTCTAGGTATTACATTGTTTAGTTTGTATATTTTTTGATTGATGTGTGTTATTTTTATGTTTCATTTTTATGTTTTAGTTCCTATATTTTTCGCTTTATCAATGAAGTGTGTAATTCTAAGACAATGAAGCATATTTTGATTTCATTTGATTTGAACATTGATTAAAATTAGAAAAACATGTACAAGAAATATATAACGGAGAAAATCTGTAGAAAATAATAAAACTATCATGTTCCATTTAATATCCTGGACCTGAACGATCGTGAATCAGAAGAATTGAGTCAGATACATATGATTTTCACGGAACAAAACCCAAAGAGATTATTTGATAGGAAAAATTGCCATTTTTCCGAGAGTGAACATGAATACTTTACGTTGCGATGTGAATATTTCTGAATAATGTAAACGCATTTCACTAGACTGTGAATATCTTCTAGAAAATCAGTTGTATTATATCACGCTGAGGAGTTTTGAATAATCCGTTATTTCTTTAATATTTGTTTGAAATTTCGCGAATCGTTCGAATGATTTTGCATAATTCGTGTCCAAGTTGAAATAATTAAACCAGTATATCATGGTTCTATTTACATAAAAAAACACCCAAAGACTTGTGGAGGTCTTGGGTTAACTTCGCTGGAGCTCATTGCAACAAAAAAGAAATTTATTTTTCACTTGTATATCATTTGTTAATTTAACCTTAGATACGGTTGCTATAAATACACTCATTATGCCCTAGTGCGTTATGAGCGGGCAATGTGGATCATAACGCCCGCTCATTGTACGAGGACAACTGAACAACTTTCATTGATTAAATAATTCATAATCCTTGTCGTATACGACTCTGGATTTCTCCGGCAATGAATTATTCGCAGCTTTGGCTGCATTTTCTATGATATTCTTGGGTAAATTCATTTCCATTTCCATTATTTCTACAATACTACACAAAGAAAGCAGCAATGACATTCACTAAATATGATGACAAAAATATTCACAAACGTCGAAATATCAACAAATAACATGCCTACTATGAGAAGGAGAATGGAAAGTATAAGAGCAATGAACCGATTTTAAAATCGATTTTTCATTATAATAAAATAATTTTTTCGTGAAAAATAAAATCTTGTATGCACCACGTGCGTTACTACGCCCATCGGGCGTTAGGATCTATATAACGCACTTGGTACATAAATAACTAATTTATATCATAAATTTGTTTTTTTAAGAAGTCTCTTATCGCACGCTAGAACTAAGACAATTCGCCAACAAAAAATTGGCTTCAAACTGACACGATAACCTTGCTAACAGTGCACGTCAGCTGTATTCGTATATGCGTTTTGTTGATATTTTATTTTACTAATAAATAATGAATGGTTATACCGATTCAGTTGAACTTGAGGATAGCGATGATACAGTCTGGTAAGTACTTATAAGAAATTTGAGTTAGATACCTTACATATATAAATATAAAGGTATGAGTATAATATCAGTGTATTATTATAGATTACGTATGATTTTGATTATAATTTCTACAATTGATCTACTGCTTATTCGCATAATGATAATAAGGTATCGGAATAAATTTTTCAACATTTTCAACTTTTGTTCGTACAAAAAATAGCGATTGCATATCAATTTTTCCGATAAAACTCAGAGCTGCTGTAAAATTTGATGAATTTGTTTTAAAATTGATAGGGATTTAACAAAATTTATAAAAATATACAAAATCACTATCCATGCAGTTTTTTCGACACTCTTATAAAGAATCGTAAATATATGCGTCCTACTTTAGTTACCACAAGCAAATTAGTATTGAGATTTTATGTACAATAATGAAGTGTCCTTAATTACAATTTGATTACCGTTCATTGATATTGAATATTTACTTTCAAGCCTTGTTAATTAGTTTCGTTGTACCTTTAGTATTCAATAAGTACATAATATACAGGGTGTCCCACCGGGAAAGAACGCGATCTGTATATGGAAAACTACACATAGGAAACTTTTGAAAATTTCAAGATGATGGCACTTCCGGTTATACCGGAAGTAGATACCAACTTGCTTATTTCAAATTGGATACCCTATATATTAATACATTTTTAGATTCCACGCAAGATTCTAGGCAGATTTTATGTATTATGTCCTATACCTAAGTCTAAGCGTTTTTGACATATTTAGGTTTTTATGTCAAAAATGACGATTGCAAGCCCTAATATAATTATCAATTGTTCCTATAAGGATTCCCGTATTACTCACTTTGGGGTGGATTCCTTATTGAAAAAGACTTGCTTTGATAGATTTTGTATAGTATTTGGATAACTAATCATACAGGGTGTTCGAAAAAAAAGATCTAAAATGAGATGAGAAAACTGACAAAAATCAATTTTTTCAAATGGTAACCCCCCATTTTTCTTATTTTGTAGGATTTAGCATTTAAAAAGAAGGTAACTTTGTTCGAAGTTATCTATACCTAAAATTTGATGTTTTTGAAATATTGCCAATTTAATATTTTTATATGGCGATTTTGCATTTAATCGTTAAACAATTAGATCTAGGATAGCCACGATCGTATTTGACATTTCAGATCATCGTAATGGCTCTCCGGTTAAATTATACAAACGAAAATAATTTAAACTTTTAAGGCTTATCTAAATCAGTTTCATTCAAATGCTGCACTAATGAAAATATTGGCATATGGATGATATTTGTGTTTCCGTAAAATTCTTAGAACAGACGATTTAGATAAGCCTGATTCTAATGCTATCTGCCTTGAAGATTTTGTTGGATATGCTTCAAAATATCCCAAAATTGCTATTTCAATATTTTCATTGTTAAGAACTGGTTTCTTTTTGTACACTTATGCCTTTACGGATCCAAAATTCTTGAAGTTTTCTATAATTCGTTTAACAGTATTTGGTGATGGTTTTTGTTTATGAGAATATCGGGTCGCATATGTTCTTGAAACAATTTATCACATTGTCCATAAATAATAAATAAGTTTAAATAATCTTCGTTTGTATAATTTAACCGGTGTGCCAATACGATGATTTGAAATATCAAATACGATCGTGGCTATCCTAGATCTAATTGTTTAACGATTAAATGCAAAATCGCCATATAAAAATATTAAATTGGCAATATTTCGAAAACTTCAAATTTAAGGTAAGATAACTTCAAACAAAAGTACCTTCTTTTCGAATTCTAAATACTACATAATAAGAAGAATGGAGGGGTTTCTATTTGAAAAAATTGATTTTTGTCAGTTTTCTCAATCTCATTTTAGATCTTACTTTTTGAACACTCTGTATGATTAGTTATCCAAATACTATACAAAATCTATTAAAGCAAGTCTTTTTCAACGAGGAATCTTTCCCAAAGTAAGTAATACGGGAATCCTTATAGGAACAATTGATAATTATATTAGGGCTTGCAATCGTCATTTTTGACATAAAAACCTAAATATGTCAAAAACGCTCAGACTTAGGTATAGGATATAAAACATAAAATCTGCCTAGAATCTAAAAATGTAATGATATATAGGGTATCCAATTTAAAATAAGCAAGTTGGTATCTACTTCCGGTATAACCGGAAGTGCCACCTTCTTGAAAATATTTTAGTCGAGTTGCCCCTATCAACATTAGTATACTGTCACTGTATAGTGAAAGGAAATTCGTTCCAATCTGGTGTCTCTCTTCTTTTTCTTCGATTTCTTAAACATTAAAGCTATTCCGAATTGTTAACCTTCCATAATTTTCGTATTATACTCAAGGGTATACAGTATTTAAATATTGTATACAAAATATTTCTTCTCGTCCGCTATGAAGTTGATTAATCAAAACTTTTCTGTTCCTTAATTTTTTTCCTGCTTTGGGTCCCGTTCTCTTTCACGAACTGACTTTAAAAAAATTTTTGTTTTCCAATAAACTTGTAGTAACTTACAAACAGAGCTTCATATAAATTCATATAAATTGAAAATCAATATAATAATACAGTCCAATATATCATAATAACTGATCTTGAATTTGAATATTTCAAAGAAATGTTTTATGTCGACAAATTCTTGTCAAATTTAAAAATGGTTTTGTAACAATCTAGGGCACTAAGATCAACATTAATTAACTGCTTCATATTTTATGAATGAATGGAATAAAAACTCCCGTAGATATAATTTGACCTCGTGTATGTATGACATAAGTTTCGATCGAAAACACTAGAAAAAGAATATGGCATTTAGGGGCTCAATTTATTACGTTTGCTTGTAAAGTAGCAGGAATATTTTGGCTAATTTTATCTTCACAGATAGCAGAAAAAAATAATAGACAACAAAATGGTTATCTACGAGTTCCTCATTTTGAGACAATTGTTTTTAAAAGTTGTCGAAATATTAAAAATAATGATCCCAGGATCATAAGAAGAATAAGAACAATCTTATTATATTGTTCCTGCTAATATTATGAATATCAATTTTCACCAAGTAGCAGTCTCATCAGTTACTGATAAACCCATGTCCATACCAGAACAAAGGTCATTTTCTGAAATCTCATGAACTTTCAGAGATAAAGTGTCGTATAAAAAGTACCATTTCACAAAGGCATCAATTAAAAGCGACATACAAACTCCATGTGCGAAATTACACAAAATATTTGAAGGGTATGTAAGATACAAATAAATCAAAGGGTGAGATGTATAACAAAAAAGTTTGCAATGTATATCACAATAAAATTATTTCAAGTAATTGTAATCAATTTATCATCTCTTAAAACTCTCCTGTCCAGTGCAAACCCTTTCTCACTGTTAACGTTTCATTCCCAACCCTCCAGATCGATACAATCTTTGCATATCCCCTGTATCATGAAGAAAAATAATGCCAACTTAATTGAGGGGCCCCATATATAAAACGGGCGAGTGCTTTGGAAGTGTAAATAATAGAAAAGTGCAATTATCTGGCTGTAAGTGATCTGCACCCCCGTTGTCTCGAAACCATACAAACAATGGGGATGCTGGGGAGAGGGCGATGATCAGATTGGACTTGGCATCTGGACTGAATTATTAACTCTGTAATAGTGCTGTGTTTTCTACTAGGGATATACACGATGAGATTTTCAATTCTTCAAGAACAAAAAAACTTGGAATAAAGAAATTTTAATGGAATTGATAACATTTGGGATTGATTGGGCCGATACATGGTGTAAATTAATAAACATACTAAAACAATGGTTAATAATAACAAATTACACATTTATTGAAAGAAATAACAAATGACACACGTTTCGGTGGAACTTCACCTTCTTCAGATGCTAATGGCAAACTAACTATGATTCTCTGTTATATCGAAAACAAGAAATGAAGAGATGAAAAATTGTGTAAAAGGGCTAAATAGAAAGATGGATACAGATAATTATTAGAATATAAAAAATCCATTCTGAGCTGCTAGTCACGTATCTTCGTAATTTTGAAAAGATTGAGAAGGGGGCTTGAAGTATGATCGATTTGGCTATTCAATAGGAGACCGGAATGCTTGTATTCATTTATCTGTAATGATTCTAAGAAATTAAGTCTAATTTCCTTACTTTCCCTTAATTCCCTTACTTTTTCAGCATTTTAATTAAATTCATTATCATCATGTTAGTCGACAATTCGTTTATTGGTTTAGATATGTGGATGATATTATTTGTTGTTTCACTGGTACTCTTAGGCAACTTGACTGCTTTCAAACATTCATTAACACTTTACACCCTAATATAAAATTCACTTTAGAGGTGGAAAAAGATAACACAATTAACTACTTGGATTTGAAAATAACAAAAGTAGATAACAAACCTAATTTTTCAATGATTCGCAAACCATCGCACACTGATAGCGTCATACATAGTAGGTACCTTTCAACAGTATGGTACATCGTTTAGTGAATATTCCACTTTCAAACGACAATTTTAACATCGAGAAATATAATGGGTGTATCAGAACAGCAGTGGTCCAAGTCCATTTTACAAAGTTTTGTTAAATTAAGATATTTTCGTTTGTGTTTATGGGTAATTTCTTGTTATTTATTTCAAATTGGATTCATTAGATTCATTTTGGTGATATATTAAATTTTATTTCTCTTATACTTCATGAATGATAAATTCAAAAAGACCTAACTAATCAATCAATTAAGAAAAAGAAAATGGACTTAGAACAGTGTTGCACTGAATGAATTCATATTAAGGTGCATTGTTTAATCCAAGTCACAAGAATAAAACTGAATTTAGCTAAAAGATTTTATGTTATTTTTTTTACTTGCTCTGAAAACATTCTTTTACAATTTTACAGTAAATAAATTTGAATTGTTGAGTTACAAATTCAAATTTGTGTGTATTAGGTTTGCACAGATGTTTTTAGACTGAAACAAGTAAGTAAAATAAAATTTATATTAAAAAACAATTCTTACATGAATATTAAAAAAACTAGCTAATTTATTCGTCGAATTGGTATTCGTTGTTGAACTCTTCATCACTCAACAACTGATCACTCTGATCCTGACCATCTTCGAAGAATGTTCTTGTATTAATTTTAACAGGAAGATTTTTATGAAATTGTTGAAAAATAAGTGGTATAAAAGGTAGAAGCGATTTTTTATCGTTCTTCTTTATTATATAAGTTATGGCTCGTCGTTGCATGTACAGAGACCCACGATTTACCGCTGCTAAAGATGTGAATTTCTTTCCAACGCACTTCTTTATTAAGGAAATCTATCGAAAGTCCATAACATTTGATTGAGACATTCTCTCTAAATAATAAAGAAAATGGTTGTCCACGTTTGAATTTGATGACTTGAATCTTCAGTTAATTAACTGAAATTTTAGTCACATAGTCACATCCACTAATTGAAGCAATACGTGTCATGACAGGAAAAATAGGACTTGAGTCACCTTTGCTCTGAACATTTTCATTTTTAATTCACAGCAATATCAATTTAGTGGTATTTTAAAAGCAACTATTGAGGAGTGGACTTGGATCTTTGTTGCTCTGAAAAGGAACCGT
Source organism: Cynegetis impunctata (assembly GCA_030704885.1). Lineage (NCBI taxonomy): Eukaryota > Metazoa > Arthropoda > Insecta > Coleoptera > Coccinellidae > Cynegetis > Cynegetis impunctata. Next base: position 21,246 of record JARQZK010000213.1, on the reverse strand, counting down.
ATTGGGGATACTGAATCGAGAATAAAAAAGAAAATCAAAATTTTGGACTTGAACCACTGTTGTTCTGATGCACCCATATAATTAAACAAATTGCCGTAAATAATAATTATGATGCCATCATGATAAACACTATGATAGATAACAAGTTGTTCAAAAATGCGATTAGCCAGGTGTAGCCTCTTACTAAAAATAATATCAAATATAGCAGCCTCACTTTCATCGAAAATTCAAGTAGAAAACTTAAATGTCTCTTATCTAAGCACAACATTAACATTGCTTATCGTACCGGTAATAATTCTTTACGAAATCATATAAAAATAATAAATCCAAAGTTCATAAAGATAAAAATCAGGAGTTTATAAATTAATTGTGGTGATTGTGATAAGTTTTACAGTGGTAGAACTTTAAGAAATTTTCAAAATATAATTTAAGAACAAAAACGTTTCTTTGTTAATCAAAAGTCGGATTCACATTATGCAAAAAATTTAATCCAAGAAAATCACACATTAAATTTCGATTTTGAAATATTAAATGCTGAAGTAAGGGAATGAAACTTAATTTTTTAGAATCATTACAGATAAATAAATACAAGCATTTCGGTCTCTTATTGAATAGCCAAATTGATCATACTTCAAGCTCCCTTCTCAATCTTTTCAAAATTACCGAACTATCTGACTAGCAGTTCAGAATTCTAATTATTATTTGTACCCATCTTTCTATTTACCCCTTCTCCACACTTTGTCATCTCTTTATTTTATGTTTTCGATATAACAGAGAAACAGTTAGTTTGCCATTAGCATCTGAAGAAGGTGAAGTTCCACCGAAACGTGCGTCATGCGTTAATTCTTTTCATAAATGTGTAAATTGTTATTATTAACCATTGTTTTAATAAAATTAATAACAATTTGCTAGAGTATTTGAATAATTGTACATGAGGCACGTTTCGAATTGATATTTTTCTTCTACACATGCTGTCTAATAATGAAAACATTTTACACTTACAGATATTTATATACAATATCAATTTTCTAGGAACTTACGTAATAGTTATTGACTATTTCCGTCGACATCAAAATAAAAGCTTACTTTAACGTACACTATATTGATCATTAATGACCCATTTTAATGTACAATTTCTCCTATTTTAATGTGTGTTTGTCATGGGCAATCAAACACAGAAGTATTCAGCACGGAATAGTTGAATTATTCTGGGTCTGTGTTGTTAATCCACAGAGAAAAGGAATTCATAATTCAAATCGAAAAATTTAAACTCTATACAAAATAAATTAGAAACGGCGGAAAAAATTTTATGCAATAATCGTTCGAAAGTAATTAACACTTCAGTTTCCAACAGTTCCACATATTACTTATCTGATATTGTAGGTAATGAGAGCTATACAGAATGTCACATGTCTAATATTCCATCTATGAATTTCTCGAATTGTTCCATCGGGATCATAAATATAAATATAATCCAAATGAACATAGAAATTTATATTTTGTCAAATGTATCTGTTATGCAAAATAAAAATTTATTTTGATTCAAGAATTTATACTCAATTTCATGATGAGGTCGACGGAAAAATCTTGTGATAAACTCGTTTATTAATGTAGCGATTAATGGTTGAGATATTTTAACGTTAATAATTCGAGACCATTGATGAACTAGTTTATTAAATAACTATTAACGTGTATTATTATTCATGTAAAACACACGAATATATTAATGATGCATTATCACACATGTATACATTTATTCAACGTTTTACCTACAACTACTTTCAATGAAAAAAGAATTGTTTGTTCAAATATGTTTGAAAATATGCGAAAAAACGTTCAGATTAATTTTTTCACTGAGAATTTATAATTTTATCTCTTACATAGCCAGTCAATCATTCCCTATAATCTGACTTTCCCTCAGCGGAAAAACGGAGTGATATCTCCTTCCGCATTTTTAATCTTGCCCCTCGTCAAATGCTCAAATGAATCCCCAATTCCCTACCTTTCCTTAATTATGTAAAGCTGCACGGTGATAAAATACGAACATTTTCGGGTGTGCAGTGTTGCGACAAGTGTTTTTTCTGTTATCTTCATTCGAGATACTAGCATTTTCCGGGATCGGGCAGAAAACAGTGGTCTCACGGGCGAAAAAGAACCTATTTTATCTTGGGGAATGAAAATTTGCATGTTTTCACGTGAACCCTGATGGTTTAAAACTTTGCATATACGGGATTATCCTTAGCCCGGGCCAGCGAGGAAACAGTGTTTTCCCGCTGAATACATGATAGCAGAACTTTCATTACAACGGGTGTACGAAGCTGTGAAAATATTAGAGCATTCAGTTTGATCTAATTCCAGGAATTTATTCCCAGCAGTTTATAAGTACTTGTTTTTTGAAGGATTATATGAATAAGCTATTCAATGTAAGAGCGAATGTTTAATTTATGATACACTGTAATTCTCTGAAATGGAATTGAAAGAAACTAAAACAATTTTTTCCTAAAGAAAACTTAACTGCAAACAAAATCATATCTGTTATTTATACGTTTTAATTAGTTATCATTTGTATCTTGATAGAAGTATTGAAGAATATCTCAAAATTGAAGTGAATTAGTCATAACTAAAGGATATCATCAACAGAATAGATTAGAATATAATTTATTTCAAAACGGCGCAACAAATTTTTGAGTGATTCATCTGCATTTTGAAATGAAAACTATGAAAACTGCAATATCAGGTATTAGAGGATCAAATAATGATTTTTCTCACGTCAGTAAGAATATATATATATATATATATATATATATATATATATATATATATATATATATATAATATATATATATATATATATATATATATATATATATATATATATATACATATATATATACTAATATATATATATATATATATATATATATATATATATATATATATATATATATACATATACATATATATATATATAATATATATATATATATATATTTATATTTATATATATATATTTAAATATATATATACATATATATATATATATATATATATATATAATATATATATATATATATATATATATTATATATATATATATTATATGTTGTAACCACCCTCTCTTTTTATATGCCCAAGCTAGCTGAGAGAGAGAGATAATATATATGGGTTCTAGTCAGTTTTCAGGAATAATTAAAAGAATATTATTATGAAGGATTATGAAGGAATTTACTTTTTTCTTTGCATTTACAAAGTAAACTTATCTTATTATTTTATAATCTTGGTGGATTGTATTCACTGTTATTTGCCTATTCTTGTCCCCCACGATTGGAAGTTTTGTCCACTGTTGCTTTCTGGTTCTAGCTGAGGTTCTTTTGTAGCTCCAGTTAAAGTTTCTCTAGCTCCAGTTAAAGTTTCTTTAGCTCCAGCCAAAGTGAATTCTAGCTCCAGCCAAAGTGCTTCCTAGCTCCAGCCAAAGTGCTTCCTAGCTCCAGCCAAAGTGCTTCCTAGCTTCAGCCAAAGTGACTAAAATAATTCAGGGCAAATCAACATACTATTTCAAGTTCAAAATCTTCCAAGTGTCTCTGTAGGATATCGATGGCCAATTCAAATTAACATTTATATTGATCTCAAGCAAAGATGCCCAGAAAGACAGTATATGTTCTGAACTTAACATAAGATATGACCACGTGAAATTTGCCATCGTTAGCCTACAAAAATCTTGTATCAAATTGAGAGAGTAAAACAAG